>PVIY010018336.1:0-47755 GCA_004026745.1 Myrmecophaga tridactyla | reverse complement strand
AGGAGCATCAGACACAAGGTTTTCACAATCACACAGTCACATTGTGAAAGCTATATCATTATACAATCATCATCAAGAAACATGGCTACTGGAACACAGCTCTACATTTTCAGGCAGTTCCCTCCAGCCTCTCCATTACATCTTGGATAACAAGGTGATATCTACTTAATGCATAAGAATAACTTCCAGGATAACCTCTCAACTGTGTTTGGGATCTCTCAGCCATTGACACTTTGTCTCATTTCCCTCTTCCCCCTTTTGGTCCAGCAGGTTTTCTCAATCCCTTGATTCTGGTTCTTAGCTCATTCTAGAGTTTTTCTCAATCCCTTGATGCTGAATCTCAGCTCATTGCAGGATTTCTGTCCCACGCTGCCAGGAAGATCCACACCCCTGGTAGTCATGTCCCATGTAGACAGGGGGAGGGTGGTGAGTCTGCTTGCTGTGTTGGCTGGAGAGAGAGACTACATCTGAGCAACAAAAGAGGTTCTCTTGGGGGTGACTCTTAGGCTTAATTTTAAGTAGGCTTGACCTATCCCTGTGGGGTTAAGTTCCATATAAACAAACCCCAAGACTGGGGGCTCAGCCTATAGCTTTGGTTGTCCACACTGCTTGTGAGAATATCAAGAATTCAACTTGGGGAAGTTGAGTTTTACCCCGTTCTCACCATTCCCCGAAGGGGACTTTGCAAATACTTTTCCACTCACTGATCAAATCACTGTGGGATTCATCAGGGCATCACCTGGACAAACCAACAAAATCTCATATCCTATACAAAGTTCTATGTACTTAAGGTGTTCAATCAACTATCTACATAAGTTATATTAGGAATTTCTTATCCATATTTTTTACTCATCTGTCCATACTGTAGATAAAAGGAGCATCAGACACAGGTTTTCACTGCCATACAGTGACATTGCAAAAGCTATACTATTATACAGTCATCTTCAAGAAACATGGCTACTGGAACACAGTTTTACAGTTTCAAGTATTTCCCTCTAGCCACTCTAATACACCATAAGCTAAAAAGAGGATATCTATATAATGTGTAAGAATAACTTCCAGGATAACCTCTCGACTCTGTTTGGAATCTCTCAGTGCCTATTTTTTTTCTCCTTTCTCTCTTCCCTGTTTTGGTCAAGAAGGTTTTCTCAAACCTTTGATATCAAGTCCCAGCTCATCCCAGGATTTCTGTCCCACATTGCCAGGAAGCTTTACACCTCTGGGAGTCATGTCCCACATAGAGAGGGGAGGGCAGCGAGTTCACTTGCCATGTCAGCTGAGAGAGAGAGGCCACATCTGAGCAACAAAAGAGGGCCTACCCATATTTTGTAATTTCTCAAATATCTCCTTCAACTGAGGGTTATTTAGGGTTATATTGTTTAGATTTCAGATATATGTGCTTTAAAAAATCATTGTTGATTTTTTTTGTCATTGCACTGTAGGAAGAATAACATTTAATCATTGATTCTGTGGATTTTGAGATGATTCTTTTTATTAATCCACACACTATTATTTGTCTTCTGGTTTGTTGAAGCAATAAGTCAGACAAACACTTGCCATAGAAATGTCTGTCAAAGTGGCTGGCTACACAAACTCCAGTACCACATTAAAAAATATGGAACACTTCATGAATCTGCCTGTCATTCTTGTGCACGTGCCATGCTAATTTCTCTTTATTGTTCCAATTTTAATATTGCTGCTAAAGCGAGCACAATATATTATTTTTGAATGGCTATATTTGGTTGGTTGGTGTTTAAAAGCATATCCTTGCAGTTAGTCCATTCCTTATTGGCTGAATTAGAAAAATTGGAGCAGTGGTCCAGTTGTTGCCCAGCAAGTACATGTTCACTGAGGGAGTTCATCGGTTGATTAAATGCATTTAAAGTTTCTAGTGGGTCTATGGCTTATTCAGATGAGAATTTATTGAAAAAACCAGTTTAAAACTGGTTCTGATGGATTCTTGTTAACAAAACTATAGAACAACCAATCTTATTTGTATGGGAATTTCTTTTCATTTTCAGTGTGTATAAAAAGTTACAAAATTAGTACACAGAATTCCTGTGTATCCTTCACCCAGCTTCTCCAAATGTTAAAATTTAACATGAACAGTACAGTTATCAAAACCAGGAAATGAACACTGATACAATTCTATTAGCTAATCTATAGACTTTATTTCAAATTTTGCAGTTGTCCCACTTAATCCTTTCTGGGCCAGGATCCAGCTTTGCACCTCACATTGTCTTTAACTGTCTCGTCTCCTTATATCCCCAGTCTGGGACAGTTCCTCAGTCTGTCTTTCACGACCTTCATGCTTTTGAAGATTACTGGCTTGTTATTTGTACAGTGTCCCTCAATGTGGATTTGTCTTATATATTTTTCATCTTAGATTGAGTTTATGCATTTTGACAAAAATACTACGGTCAAGATATTGTACCTTTCTGGTTGCATCACATCAGGAAGTCTGTATATGACTCTTTTTACTGGCAATTTTAAACTTTGATCGTGTGGTTAAGGTGATGGTGGCCAGTTTCTCCACTATAGTTATTGTTTTCTCCTTTGTGTTTAAGAATTATCTTCTGGGAAGATACTTTGAGACTCTACAAACATCTTGTTTCTCATCATACTTTTTCACCCATTAATCTTAGCATCCACTGATGATTCTTTCTTGCAACAAATATTACTGTAATGTTTGCTAAATGTTTTTCTATTTCCACCCTCCTTTCTAGCTTTATTAATTAGAAGTGTGTGTTAACACAAGCAGTGTGGACAACCAAAGCTATAGGCTGAGCCCCCAGTCTTGGGGTTTGTTCCCAAGACTAGGGATAAAGTTATGAAACTTAACCCCACAAAGGATAGGTCAAGCCTACTGAAAACTAAGCCTAAGAGTCACCCCCAAGAGAACCTCTTTTGTTGTTCAGATGTGGCCTCTCTCTCCAGCCAACACAACAAGCAAACTCACTACCCTTCGCCTGTCTGCGTGGGACATGACTCCCAGGAGTGTGGACCTTCCTGGCAATGTGGGACAGAAACCCTAGAATGAGCTGAGACTCAGCATCAAGGGATTGAGAAAACCTTCTCAACCAAAAGGGGGAAGAGTGAAATGAGACAAAGTGGCAATGGCTGAGAGATTCTAGAGTCGAGAGGTTATCCTGGAGGTTATTCTTACGCATTATGTAGATATCACCGTGTTATTCAAAATGTAATGGAGAGGCTGGAGGGACGTGCCTGAAAATGTAGAGCTGTGTTCCAGTAGCCATGTTTCTTGATGATGATTGTATATGATATAGCTTTCACAGTGTGACTGTGTGATTATGAAAACCTTGTGTCAAATGCTGCTTTCATCTACCTTGTCAACAGATGGGTAGAACATATGGAATAAAATAAATAATAGGGGAAACAAATGTTAAAATAAATTTAGTTTGAAATGCTAGTGATCAATGAAAGGGAGGGATAAAGGGTATTGGTATGTATAAATTTTTTTCTGCTTTCATTATATTTCTTTTTCTGAATAGATGCAAGTGTTCCAAGAAATGATCATGATGATGAATATGCAACTATGTGATGATACTGTGAATTACTGATTATATATGTAGAACGGAATGATCAAAATAGGAATGTTTGCATTTGCTTGATGTTTTTTGGCATTAAAAAAAATAAAATTAAATAATTAAAAAATAAAAAAAGAAGTGTGCATTAAAACTAATGAGGTTCATTTGTTGATTTCACTGACAAACTGGGTAGCTCATCCTTCTCAGTATCAGGGTTATCAGTTTATTAGTTCAACTCAGCTTCTTAAAAACATTTCCTACTCCTCCCCATCATAGTTGTTGGTTAGCTTTTGAGTGTGATGGTGCAGGAGGTTGGTGTTAAGATGGAAGCTTGATGACAATGGCATTCACAGAAATATGTTGCTTAGCATTTGCTTAGGAAACTTGTTTTTAAGTTTAGGGTTGGGTGTAGGAACAAAAAGATGGTTGCGTTTTTTGTATCTACTATATTTTAGCTGCTATTTGACAGGAATCCTTGGAGAGGCATATAGCAGAGAAATGGAAATGTGTCCAGATGCAGCCAGTCTCTGAGAATAATGATAGAAGAGTAAGGGAAATGATGAGTGGACCATGTCCATCCTGGTGCGGCAGTGAAATGTGGGTGTCAGGTGATGCAGTTTAAGAACTGAGTAGATATTACTGGGTTGCAGTGGAACTGGGTAACCTTGAGCACATTTTCAGTAGGGTTGTGGGGGTAGGGGTGGTATGGTAGTCTGTAATGGGGTGAAGGAAAGACCACAATCATTAACACATAGAAAGACCCGGCCTACCTCCATGTAAACAATTTAGTATAAATTGCTCTCTGTTTAAGCTACTGGGGCTTTCTCTTCATTTCATTCTGCCCTAGAGCATTTTACATATGATCTTCTTAAAGAGGATCCTTCCTGCCTGTCTTTTAAGAGCCTGTGGGGCCTTGAGCAAATTACATAATTCCCTAAAACTCTTTTTCCTCCTCTATGGAAATGGGGTAAAATATTAATCTGGTCATTATTTCTCACTCCGAATATCACAGTAGCCCCCTAGTCTCCCTACTCCTTCCTTGGGTCCCCTGCTGTCTGGTCTCCAAGATGATAAGCATTGGAAACATCAGGCTTAAAGAGAAGCAACCTCACAGTCGGGCTTGCAAGGGCCTATGGCGTCTGCCACCTTCTGATCCCATGACCTCTCTGAAGTTCCCTTTGGCCCACTGCCCTGGTTGCATTTGCCTTGCTGATGTTCCTGAACACACCAGGCATCCTCGAGCCTCAGGGCCTTTATACAATTCATTCATGCACATAACTGCTTAGCTCCCTTCCTCCCCTCCTTTAGTTCTTGGCTCTAGCACCATGTCAGAGTGACCTCCCCTTACTACCCTTTAGTAAATAAGGTCATCATTTGTCATTTCCCTCACCATGCTTTGTCTCCATAACATTTCCTCATCCCTACAGATATTTGCGTATTTGTTGTCCACCAACCACCACAAAATGTCAACTTTTTGAGGGCCAACACATTGCCTTTTCATTCACTGATGTGTTCACACGCCCTATGTGCCAGTGACTATTCTAGGTGTTTCTCATTTACTAACTCATTTGTTTCTTACAACGTAACATCCCTAGAGGAAATCGGGGCGCAGAGAGGTGAGGGCAGATGGTGAGTAAGTGAGGAGCCAGAAATTGAACCTGCAGTTATGATTCTGAGCTGGCACACTTTTCTATTTTTCATGGGTTTGTGCATTAAACGAAGTCATCTGTGTATAATGCCTATCACAATTTGTCTCCTATCTTAAGTACACAGTAGATGTGAATTGACATCATCCTCAGGACAGTAGTGTTTAAATAGATTTTGGAGAACTGACATGAAGGCAATCCACCAGCTGTTTGACCTTGGACTATAGTTTCCTTACCTTCAAGATGGAGTGACGTTAATACCTGGAGTCTCTTGCTACCTGTTTGAATCCTGAGTTTATAATCTTGGAACTGATTGCTTATTCTTGCTAAACATAATTTCTAGTCTGTAAAATATGAATAATTACATTTCTGCTCTTTATTGTGTTGGTTAAGAGAAATGGTGCATATAAGGTATCTAGTTAAGTACCTGGTAAGTCCTAAATTCAAAGCAAATTAAATCCGCTTTGCTTCTAAAAGTAATTGCCCTATGTGGAAAATCTAGAGTAAGTTATTCAGCTCTTCTTGTCGGTAAGAATAAAATGGCTTCTGATTGTTTTAATAAGGTGAACATTTAGAAATCTTAGCACCTGTGTATGTGTGTGTTGCATGGTTTTTACCATTAACATGAACCAAAAGAATTAATTGTATTGATATCTCTGTACTTTTTCCTTATGAGCCATTTCTTAAAGGTCAAATAATAAAACTTTTAGGAAAAATGTAGTTAATATTGTTATAACCTTTTGGTAAGCAAATAAAAGAAGTAATTTTTTTTAATTTTACTAAAAGAATTTACTGAAAAGGAAAAAAATAGGATTGCATAAAAAGTAAGCATTTTTAATCCTCATATGGTAGCATTGAGAGAGTAAAAGGGAAGCTATAGAGTAGAAGATATTCATTATATCTAACAAAGGCCTCATGTCCAGTATATGTAAAGAATACCAACAAATCAGTTGGGAGTGCTGGTAGAAAAGGCAGACTGCCCAGTAAAAAATGGACAAAAATTTGAACAGGTACTTCACAAAAGAAGATACTCAAAATGGCCAATAAATGTGAAAAAGTGCTCAGTTTCGTTAGTCATCAGGGAAATGCCAGTTAAAACTACCATGCTCTACATGGTATTCCCACCAGAGTGACTCCAAAACAAAAAAAAAGCCTAGACAATACCAAGTAGAAGTAATGGTATTGAGGGACCAGAACATCCCCAGGCTTCTGGTGGGAGTATACATTGATACAGCTTCTTTGGCATACTGTGTAGTAATGGCTACTAAAGCTAACATGTATTCTATGATCCAATGACTCTGCTCCTGGAGATACAGTGAAAAGAAATGTATAGCAGGGTTCAGAGCAGTCTGTATTTGATGCATGATTTTTCTATAAACCTACAACTTCTCTAATAAAAAAAAAGTGTTTAAAGAAACTTTCTTCCTAATAGCCAGAAAGTGGAGACAATGCAAATGACCATCAACAGTAACCTCACTAAATAATTGTGGTGTATTCATTCAGTGCAATGCCGTTCAGCTATGAACAGTTATAATGCAATTCTATCCTATCTTTAAAACATTTACAATAAACCCTTTAGATTCTATATGTGTGGATATTTCTCAATAAAAATATTTAAAAAATAAATAACATAAAAATGAACCCTTTATGTGCCAAAAAAGGGAATCTCTCAAGCACATGTTGAATGAAAGGTACAAAAGAGTGCCTACTGTGATGCCACTAAGATCAAGTTAAAAATCAGGGGAGCTTATGGGAGGTGGTTGAGGCCAGGATGTGTTTGCCCTTAGCAGTGGTGGAGAGTGACTTGTGGGGCCAGAGACATGTCTGGGTTTCTCATAACGCTCTGTGTCCTTGAGAGAATTCATTCATCTGTGCACTTTGGTTCCTGAAAAATGAAAAGTTTGCATTTAAAAAATAATTAATTTTATTACTTTTAAAAATAATTTTTCAGAGTAATTTTGACAGTGCCATAGTCACATTAATGTGATTGTAGACTGTAAATTGAAAAAATTAACCATTTCTAATTGTTCTGTTTTGTGAATTGTTTTTCAGATATGAACTGAGAATTCGTTATTTGCCAAAAGGATTTCTAAATCAATTTACCGAAGACAAGCCAACTCTGAATTTCTTCTATCAGCAGGTATAGGAGGGTGCTTTCATATACTATCTTGTTTCTTTGAATCCTGTTTATTAAACGTTTTTATTTTAGAGTTAGAAGTTGATTAAACTTGGCGTGTGGAGAATATAAGTTTGTCACTGTATGGCAGTGAGACTCTTCTAACCAGTGAAAAATTATGAATTTTTGGCACTGAACTTTTGTATGCTTTACAAGGCTTAATACTTTCTTTTTATATGGTGAAAGTAAGTCCTATCTGACATAACCATTTTAACATAACCATTTAACTTTAATTCAAGTATAATTATCATGCTTGAGTATAAACAAGTTTCTCTTATATAGAATTTATGTTCAGAACTAACCATCCCCATATAGCCTCAGTAGCAATTTGTATCATAAAGTAAAACAGTGTAACCTGCTTTTTACCCCTTAGGGTATTAGTATTAGTTCAGCAGTGAATGTGTGGCACAAATGAGCCAACAAATTCAATGTTTATAGCCAAAGTATTAGTGAAGAATGTCAGGAAAATCACACCACTAAATAATCTGAGACATTTGTTTATAACGTTTGCCATTATATATACTTGGTAGTTTTTTGTTTTAATGAAAATATCCATGGCTTTGGGCGAGGAATACAGAGAAGCCCTCATCTTTGCAGCCCTCAGTCCCATGGAGTTGTCCTGTAACTGTCACTTTGTGCCCTGCCCTGTGCTGTTGGTGATCCCAATCACAGGACCCTGCAGAGGCTCTGCTGGTCCTAAAAGTGCCCTATGCTCTGTCTCCAGCTTTGCAGATACTGGAGGGAAGGCACTCTCTAGGAAGGATCGAGGAAATGCCTTTATATCTGTGCCAAATTCATTGGAATGTAAACTGGTGAGAAAATAAGGACCATGCCAAGTAGATAAAGGATTTTAGGTTTTGTCCTAGAAATTATTGGAAGCCAATTAAACAATTTAATTAGTGCCTTGATTTAGAAATTATTGGAAGCCAATTAAACAATTTAATTAGTGCCTTGATCAGAAATGTGATGGTGTTTTTTTTTTTTTTTCTTAAATAAGCCACTCCGATGGCAGTATCAGGAATGGATTAGATTTTTCAAAAGCTGCAAACAAGATAGGAGGCTCTTCAGTAATTTAGGCAAGAAATTAAATATAACGCATAAGAATGTGGCAGTAGGTATAATTTAGGTGGCTAAATTTGACAGGATTCAGACATTGAGCTAAAATGGGGCCTGAAAATATAGAAGATAAAGGCCTATTAGCATAAGTTTGGGCATCTGTGTTGGGCATTTGAATGACATGAAAGAGAAATGATAGATAAGATTCAGGAAAAGGGAGATAAGATAGATTGTTTAATTTCCCAAGTACAATACGGATAGATATTCTGCTTGAGAAATCTAAGCTGTGACAGAAGGTTCCACTAAGGTAGTCTGTTTTCTTTTTGTCTGTTATGGTAGAAGTCACACAGAAGTATATGATGTTAGTTTGGGGCCTTGCAGAAAGTTTTCAAGTGTCACAGTAATACAGGGGGAAGAGAGAGTTCAGTATGGCAAAATGGAAAGGGAGAAGTTGTGTTCAGGTTTCAGCTGAGATTGTTGGACGTATACTCACATTGCAAAAATGATTTCTAGTTTCCAAAACTATAGCTGACGAGTTAAACTGGCATTTGTATTGTTTTTCTCATTTGTATGTGATCTATATTAACATTGGCATAATTTCTTTGGAAGTTCCACCCACTGAAGAAATTCATGATTACTTTAGTGACGCTGATACCCAGAGGCCTAAATAGCTCTCATTTATTCCTTTTTATAACTTCTAGGCTAACCTAAAACTCAGCCTCTTTTTTATTCCATTCACACTGTTCCTAGGCTGTCCTAGTTTTTCTCTTTTGAAAGTCCTTGTTTTTGGCTATATGATTGAAGGTTAGTCCTGCACACACCACCGTGGCCCAGATGTTCTTTTACTAATAGGGCATGTGTCATTGCAGTCCATCTAATTCAGCTGAGTGGTTGTGATAAAACCTGAGAAGAGATGAAATGTGATGGTTTGGCTTTCCTTATGGGGTGTGTTCACAGGCAGTGGATGCTCCATAGCCTCCTATTCTGCCTGCAACCACCGCCGGGCTTTCAGGACTGCACCGAGGCTCTGGGTGCTCCTTTCTCATCTACTCAGGCTTCGGTGGGTAAGGCCTACCCCTTGGGCTCACTGGTGACTAAATGAGATAAAATGGCCTGCCACATGGTTACCCAGTCATCACTGCACTTTCACACTACAGACAGTACCAGGCTTATGAACATTTGGCACTCTCTATTTACGTGTCTATCATAATACAAGTGTTAGTTGTACGTCGCAAGATGGTACATACACATCTTACCTTTTCCTTCCTGGATATGCCCTGCATAGGAACCCTCTACATCATCTCTGCTTTCATCTCGTTTCTAGAGTTTCTTTTCTTTATTTGCTTTTTAGTTCTTTTAAGTTGTTAAATAATATGGCCCATTTTTATAAAGTCCAGAAAATATTTTAATATAGCACTCAGAATATCTCTATCCTAATAAGTTCTTTTATTTTACATGTGCTTTTGTAATATTTTACCAAATGTATTGTTTTTTTTAAAACATGGTATTGTCGTAGTAAACTAGGCCATTTCCCATGATGAAGGCCAGTGTCTCGGACTGAAGTGATAATAAGGTGGGGGAGGATACAGGCAGTACTAGGAGGGAAGAGGAGGAAGGTGGAGAGTGCCATGTTTTTCAGAACTAATGAATCAGCAAACAGATTAAAAGTCTTAAATATGCATGAGAGAATTCGATGTCAATAGCCAAATGAATGAAAGAGGACCTGTACCTTAACACTATATAAAAATTAATTCAGAATGGATTAAAGACATAAATATAAGAACCAGGACCATAATACTCCTAGAAGAAAGTATAGGGAAACATATTCAAGACCTACTAATAAACTAGTAATCAGTTTTTAAACTTTGCATCAAAAGCGCAAGCAATGAAAGAAAAAATTGATAAATGGGAACTCCTTGAAATCAAAGGACTTTGTCAAAAAGGTGAAGAGGCAGCCAACTCAATGAGAGAAAATATTTGGAAACTACATATCAGATAAAGGTTTGATATCCTGTGTCCATAAAGGAATTATACAGCTCAACAACAGAAGAACAAACAAACCAATTATAAAATGGGCAAAGGATATTATATTAGTTTGTTTAGCTGTCACAATGCAGTATACCAGAAATGGAATGGCTTTTAAAAGCAGAATTTATTAAGTTACAAGGTTACAGTTCTAAGGGCATGAAAATGTCCAAATTAAGGCAGCAACAAGAGGTTACATTCACTCAAGAAGGGCTGATGCCATCTGGAACACCTCTGTCAGTTGAGAAGGCATGTGGTTGGCATCTGCCGGTCCTTTTTCCCTGTTTCGTTACTTCCAGCTTCTGGTGCCAGTAGTTTCCTCCGTAAGGGTCTGCGGGTCTTCACTTAGCTCCTCCAGGACACAACTCTGGGTTCTGGCTTGCTTAACATCTCATAGGAAGGCACATGGTGATGTCTGCTGGCCTCTGCCCATGTCTAGGCATCTACTCTTTCTGTCAGTACTCCAAGCATCTCCAAACATCTTTGTCTCAATCAACTCTAAAGCAACTGTTTTCTGAGTGTCTACATCTGCTCTGAGCTTTCTCCAAAATATTTCCTCTTTTAAAGGACTCCAGTAAACCAATCAAGACCCACGTTGAATGGCCAAAATCAAGTCTCCATCTAACCAAAAGGCTGTACCCACAACTGGGCATGTCATGTCTTCCTGGAGATAATCTCATCAAAAGGTCACTCCACAACTTGGGAGTGTCACATCTCCATGGAAATAATTTAACCAAAAAGTTTCCACCTTACAGTATTGAATCAAGATTAAAGGACATGGCTCTTCCTGGGTACACACACTTTCAAACCAGCACAGATATGAACAGACATTTTTCCGAAGGGTAAATTCAAATGGCTTTTGTGTTGGTTTACAAGCTGCTGGAATGTGGTATACTAGAATGGAACAGCTTTTTAAAAAGGGATTTTAATAAGTTACAAGTTTACAGTTCTAAGGAAGTGAAAGTGTCCAAATTAAGGCACCATCAAGAGGATACTTCACTTAAGAAAAGCTGATGGGTCTGGAACAGCTCTGTCAGCCTAGAAGTTACAGGACTGGCAGCTGCTGATTCCTTGTTCCTGGGCTCTTTGCTTTTAGCTCCTGTTCCTTTGGGGGCTCCTCACTTTGCTTCTCTGGGGCCGGCTTTCATCTCTTGGCTTCCCTTGGCTGTATCCAGGTTCTGGCTTGCTTAACATTTCATGGCGATGTCTGCTGGACTCCAAGCACCTCCAAACATCTGTGTCTCTGTTTTTCAAGTGTCAGCATTTCTGTCAGCTCTGCTCTGATATTTCTGTCAGTTCAGTTGTTTCTGAGGCTTCTGCCATTTCTGACTCTATCCAAAATGTTTCCTCTTTTAAAAGATTCCAGTAAACTAATGAAGACCCACCTGGAATAGGTAGATTCGCATCTCCATCTAGTCAAAAGGTCACACACCACAATTGTGTCACATTTCTGTGTAGATAATTTAAAGTTTCCAGCTTACATTATTGAATCAGGATTAAAAGAAATGGCTGCCACTATCAGATTGAATCAGGATTAAAACGTGGCTTTTCTGGAGTACATAATAGATTCAAACCAGCACAGCTTTAAAAAGCACATGGAGAGATGTTCTTCTTCAGTAACTATAAGGGAAGTGCAAATCAAGACTACAGTGAGATAACCACCTCACACCTATAAGATTGGCTGCTATTAAACAAATAGAAAATTGCAAATGTTAGAGAAGATGTGGAGAAATTAGAACACTTATTTACTGCTGGTGGGAATGGAATGTAAAGTGGTACAGCCACTGTACAAGACAGTTTGGTGGTTCCTCAGAAAAGTAAATATTGAGTTGCCCTACAACCTGGAAATACCACTACTTGGTATATACCCAGAAGAGCTGAAAGCAGTGACATGAACAGACATTTGCACACTGATATTCATATTGGCACTTTTAAAAATTGCCAAAAGTTGGAAACAAGAAAACAATCCACGTGGCTATCAACAGAAGCAGATAAACAAAACGTGGTATATATATATATGATGGAATATTATGCAGCGGTAAGACAAAATGAGGTCCCAAAGCATATGACAACATGCATAAACCTTGAAGACACAATGCTGATGAAATAAGTCAGACACAAAAGGATAGATAATGCATGATTTTACTATTATGACTCTGGTAAAGGCAATCTCAGAGGTTTACACTGTAAAATATAGAGCACCTAGAGGTACAACAGAAGCTAAAGATGGGGAAAAGGTGAACCAATGATGTTGAACTTTTAAATGTTAGGGAATGGATAGAAGTGATGATAGCTAATTAGTGGGATTATAAGTGGCAATGTCATATTGAAGGTAAATATGATTGAAAGGGGATGTATAGTGCAATATATCCTACTGATTAACTCTACAGTTATAAATAAATTCTACCATGAACTCCTACAAAGGTTCGATCTTGTGCAAAGAGTCAATAATGGAAGGGTATAGGAGAAAAACTAATACTGCATGGCATGGCCTATAGTTAACAGAAACAAAAGTACCACAGTAATACCAGGGTAAATAATTTGGGGGGGGTATGGCAGGAACAAAAGATTAGGAGAGCTTTCGATTTGATATTTGGTGAGGTTCTGTTTATCGGTTCTTTGTCTCTTGGACCAATGGGAACTGTCTAGAATTGAGAATGTTGCTGACTGAACAACCATCTGAGGTTACTGTTTTGATTATTTTGGACATTACCCGTTAATGGAGGGGGCCTAAGGGTACAATGACTGAGAAGCCAAAAGGCGACCTGTGAGATACATATCTGTGATGGAACACTGTGCAGCTACAAAAAGCAATGATGTCGTGAGGCATGCGATGAACTGAATGAACCTTGGGGACAATTGTTGTGTAAAATAAGCCGAAACAAAATAACAGATATGCTATGGTCTGTTTCAGAAAATACTTACAAGAAATTTGGAGCCTCGTTTGTAAATTTTTATAGCTGCCACACAGTCCAAAGTTGTAAATGTGTTTCTAGATCATGAGACATATACATCTATCAGCTGGTATTTCCCTGGAATTTTGAGTACCTCTGTGACACCTAAAATTCACTGCTGGAGTTCTGCAGTTCTGAAAGTCAGCATTGCTACATACATTAAAAGTTAAAGTAGGGCAGGCAAGGGTGGCTCAGTGGCAGAGTTCTCACCTGCCATGCTGGAGACCCAGATTGGATTCCTGGAGCTTGCTCATGCCAAAAAAAAGTTAAAGTAACCAAAAAAGAGTAGGATTCATTTGGAGATAAAAACAAAGCTGATCTGGTTGTTGGTAAGGTAAATCAGAATACAGGACAAAAGGTGATAGTGAATCTACTCTAGAGTTTCACCTACTATATGAGACCAAAGGCGAGAGGTTTATTGTGTCTGGAACCTAAATTTTCTCTAACAGACAATCTAATCAACCCTGTCTGCATAGCTCATTTAGACGACCCAAACCCATGGAGCCCAGGAAGGAAATGAGGCCTTGTAATTCTCTGTTGCTTAATGTAATACCCAGAGACATCCCAGACTGTGGTGGGCTGATAGTTAAAAAGTATTGGAAGTTTCCCTTGAGGGACTGAAGAAAAAAATATGGAAATACTAAATTTTCCCAGCTGAGAAACTCCAGGTACTCTCTCAAACATTAGGGATTCCCAAGAAGATAGGCCAAGATACTGTTTTTGATGCTTGCCCTTATGAAATTAATTTCTGTACCGGAGATGCTAACACTACTTATGATTATGCCTAAGAGTTGCTTCCAGGAAACCTCATTGGTTGTTCACGTGTGGCCTCTGTCTCTCTCTAAGCCAAAATCATTATCCTCCCTACTACGTGGGACATCACATTCCACAGTAAAAGTCTCCTTGACAATGTGGGTCATGACTCCCAGGGGTCGAGCCTGGCCCTGGCACTGAGGGATCAACATTGCCTTCCTGACCAAAAGGGAGGAAAGAAATGTATCAAAATAAGCTATCAGTGGCTACCGGAGTTCATTTCAAATGGAGTCAAGAAGCTATTCTGGAGGCTGTTCTTACGCAAGCTTCAGCTAGATGGTGCTAATTGCCATGGTTTGCAGTACCCCGACAAACATCATTCCTGTTAACCACAAAGAACACTTAGGGCTCTAACTGAGATTCCATAAAAGTTTGCGTATTAAGTTTACTTTCCTGAAGCATATAAACTCCAGATAAATCCTGAAACCCAGAGGGACCAACCTCTCCAAGAATATCAACCAGTCCCATCTCCTATCCTTTATTGTTGACACCACTTTTCAAATGAAAAAGTTAGAATGGGCAAAGCCCAAAGATCCCTAACCTATAAACTCCAGATAAATCCTGAAACCCAGACGGACCAGCCTCTCCAAGAATATCAACCAATCCCATATCCTATCCTATGCTGTTGATACCACTTCTTAAATGAAAAAGTTAGAATGGGCACAGCCCAAAGACCCCTATAGATTGGGAGTAGGATCAAAGGAAAAGAAGGAGTTGTAATAGTGAAGATAGGATTTAACAAATGAATATGACTGCTGAATCACTATAATGGTATTTCTTTTAGCTTCCCGTTTTGTGGAGCAGCTAGAAGGAAAAACCTGAAAATGTGGAATGGTACCCCATACAAACTTTGAAATTTGTTCTGGAATTACTTGTTAAAATGTATTTGGAAAATTGCTGCTTTTTTTCTTTGTGTATATGTTATATTTCACAATAAAAAAGTTAAAAATAAATTTAAAATAAAAAAGCTTTAAATATGATTGTTACAGTTTATTAAAGCTGCCAGAATGCATTATATCAGAAATGGGTTGGTTTTTACAATGGGAATTTGTTAGTTTACAAATTTACAGTTCTAAGGCCATGAAAATGTCCAAATTAAGGATCAAAAGTACAATACCTTCTCCGAAGAAAGGCTGCTTACATCTAGGACACCATTATCCCCTGGGAAGACACATGGCTGGCGTCTGCTGGTCCTTTTTCTCTCAGGTTTCCTTGCCTTCAGGGTCTGGCTTCAGTGGCTCTTTCTCTCAGCCCCTGTGGGTCCTTCTTGATTCTCTTGGTGTTTCTTTTTTGTGTGTGCTTTCTCTCTCCAAACTCTTCTCTTAAAGGATTTTAGCAAAGGATTAAGACTCACATTGAATTGGGTGGGTTACATCTCAATTGAAACAAAACAATCACAAAGTCCCACCCACAATAGGTCTGCGTCCACAAGAATGGATTGAAAGAACATGGCCTTTTCTTGGGTACATAATAGCTCCAAACTACCACAGTGGTCATATCCTCTCGGTATGTTAGGTGGCACCATGTGACACTCCCATTTCTGTAGGTAAGAAAATACTCAGATATTGGCAATTTTCTGTGGTTTAATCTAATAATTTATTGTTTTAGTAATTTCTTCTAAATAAATAAGGAGATTCATGCAAATATGTATGTCCAAAGATGCTCATAGAGACATTATAGTAATAAAAAAGAAATTGGAAGCCTTGCAGATGTCTGTCAATAACAGATTGGTTAGATAAATTTTGCTGAGTCTGAATCCATTATAAATTGCGAGATACAAGTATATTCATTGTCATGGAAGTGTTATATGAAATGCTATTGTTTAAAATCCAGGGTGTATATTAAAAATATATAATTTCATTTGTGTGAATACTGTGTCTTATAAAATTTCTACCCTGATCTAGCTAGAAAGTTTTGAAAATAATATTTTGTATTTCAGTGTTAGAAGTAGGTTATTTATTTGACTTCTAATAATAGAAAAGTTTCACTACAGAATCTGTCCTGGTATATGACTTGGAAATTCCAGAACTATTCCAGATGATTCATACGTTATCCTACAAAGGCAGTGCCCAGTTTGGGAACAGATTTAATTCCAAAGTTGGAAAATCAGTTAGCAATTCAGAACTTCATCCTATTTTAAACACGCAAAAATGGTATAAATAATTGGCTCCTTCCGCTATTTTTAACCAAAGTATATTTAACTGAGAATTCAGCTGAAGTATTTTGTGAGAATTTAATGTGTAGAAATTTTCACTGAATTCTGAGTTAAATTAATCACTTTGTAAGGCCCTCACTTTGATGACATGATTCTTTAATTTTAAAAAACTTCAATATTTTAGGAAACATATATATATATATAAATGCATGCATGTATTTTCATTAAATTCTGAGCCAAACTGATCTATTTTTAAGGAGCTTAGAATTCAATGATACTGATTTTTTTTAATTGTTTAGATCCTGTATTAAGTGATTCATATATGGATTCTTTTGTGAGATGTGTTGCTGAATAGTAACATGAGTGTGCCTAGTTCTCTGCCAGAATGAAAGAAGAATACCCCTGATGCTTCTCTGTCTTTAGTTCTTGTCATCCTCTTCCTTCCCCACCCTGTGCCCCCTTCACTCCAGGCAGTAGCTATTATCCTGAATTTTGAATATATCATTCCCTTGCTTATTTTTGTTTGCTGTTTTTCATGTTTTACAACATAAGTATTTTTCATTTCTGCCCTTAAGGTAAAAGCAGACTCTAGTTCTGTCCTTTGTCCTCTGTATTCTAGTCATTGATGTTTTTGTTTTGGTTTTCTTGTTTCCCAAATGGATGCATTCAAGAATATTTTTTTTAAATATTGTGTTCAGCATTTTTAGTTTTCAATGAGCAGATTGAGCAGGAAATTCAGTCCATTTTGGTCAAAATGGAAGTGATCAGATGGAGAGATTTAAATTAATCTTTTTTGGTTCCTTTCTAAATAATTTTGCATTGTGGTTTGTTTGATAAGAATTATTCATCATCTTGCAAATATTTTATTTTTATAAGTGTTCCAGTTTTGATTGAATGGAATGTGTCTTCTCTAGTTATTCAGTGAAGGGCTCTTTAAATACCCATTAATTCAGGATTATTAGTTGTGTTCAGCCCTTCTAAATCTCCAATATTCCTTTTTCCTACCTGAAAGATAGGGTGTCTGGGTATGTAGGTCAGGGCAGCTAGTTATTTTCTCTCAGTGCTTTGGTCTTGTCAGGTTTTGATCATTGCTGTGAAGAAATCAACTCATCATTCTGTCTTTCTTTCTAGATGATCGTTCTTTTCATTCAGTGTGGTTTTAAGATCTCTTCCTTGTTTTTAGTGATCTGCACTTCTATTACAAACTAGATGTGGATTTCTATTTATTTTCCTCTTTTGAGTTGCATTGATCTACCTGTTTCTGTGGGTGAATGTCTTTTTCATTAATTCAGAAGATGTCTTGGTGATATTAATCAAATACTGACTTTTCTCCATTCTTTTTTTTTTTTTTTTTCTATCTCAGATTGTGTATCAGACCTTCTCAGTCTCTTACAGATCTGTTAACTTCTCTTTCATGTTTTCAACTCAGTGGCTGGGTAGACTGTCCAGCATGTGTTCTCAGTAATTACTGCAGATAAATCTTTCAGATCACCAATTCTCTCCTCAGCTGTAAGCAATTTGATGTCCAGTGCATTTGTTAGGTTTTTATTTATTTATTTTTTTTTTATTTTTAAAGTTTAAATACTTTGGGGGGTCTACTAAGCCATTTTTAATGGTCAGTATTTGCTAATGACTTTTTATCTATTTTTGAGGTGGTTTAGACTGACTCTTATTCAAAAGTGACTTGTTTCCTTATGTGTTTATTATGAACTATTAATTTGTTGAACCTTATTGTGTAAGTCTTGAAGGGAATAAATTGGGAATTCATTCCTCTAATCTATTTTTATTTGCGTATTCAATCATCATTAGTCTGCAGAATTAATACAGTCCACAAGTATATATTTTGTTTTATAAAAAAGTGCCAGCTCTTTTTCCAAAATGATTATATTGGATTACTTTTTCTCCAGTAGTGTAGGAGAATTCTGGTTGCTTCACGTCCTGTCCAACATCTAGTGTCTTCACTCTTTAATTTTAGCTGTGTGTGATAGAATCATATCATGGTTTCAATTTGTACTTCTCTGATAACTGACTCATGATGGTGGAATACTTTTTTATGGACATATAGACTCTTTTGTGAAAGACTTGTTCATCTTTTTGCCCATTTTGTTTTATTAAGTTGCAGGATTTCATTACTTATCCTGGATACCAGCCCTTTTTCAAATTACATGTTTTTTTAATATTTTCTCCCAGTCTGTGGTTTGCCTGTTTTGCTTATTCATTTTATTAACTGATCACAAATTTAATAATCTGTAAAATGGGGTGTGGGGAGGGGTATTGTTGGGAGTATTCTATGAAGTAACCTATCAAAGCCCTTAGAAATGTCTAGCCTATTATGAACATTTTTAAACGTTATATTTTATTTGTTTTATAAGAATCAATGTTTTTAATGGTTTGTTTCTTCATGAGGTTAGAAATAACCCATCTCATGAGTCAGAAAAAGAAATTTAAAAAAGGAACTAAAATGAAATACTTACAAAAAGCTTAATTTTATTACTCCTTTATCTGAAATTTCATCCAGGTCTACTCTTCATTATGTCCCTTGTTTTGGACAGGATCATAAAGAAAACAACATGTCATTGAAGATATTAATGTTTCAGTTTTTAGGTTCCTAGTTGGAGATTATTTTTATGAACACAGTTGCACTACAAGGTGCCCTGAATGCGTCTTCCAATGTGAGAAATCTCAAATGATTCACTAAATGTTTCTGACCCATTTTAGAATATTCTGAAAGATATTAATCAGCACACACTAAAAATAAACTAGAATCTTGTTATAACACTATTCATTTCAGAGCAGGAACCTGTGAACTAATTTTTGACAATAACCTAGTAGCTCATTAGAAAACAAGGTGAATATATGTTGCCCTGATGTGAAATATTTCTTTTGTCATATAAAATTTTGTTTCTTTTTCTTTCTCAATATTCATTTGTTAAAATTGCTAATATTTGGCCTTAGCGTGAAGGCTGATGTCAGTGTTAAGTCAAGAAAATTTATTCAATTTATATTCGTGGTGCTGAGCTAGTATAGAAACCTTTTGGCCCTACTGAAATTTTCAGCTTTTAAGAAGCCCAGTTCTGACGTGAAGTTGTCATTGTTTACTCATGCATTTATTTTAATATTTAAAATAAGTATATATATACATCCATTGACTTTTAAAAAATATTAACTGTATCATATTCAATAGTTTATTTGACTAACAGAATCCCAGGAGAAAGTTACTGCGTTGAAAACCAAAACTTAATTTTATGTTGTGGATCTGAACTTTCCTCTAGAGTTCTGAGGGGCCAAGGCAGCCTTATTGCCTGTTGGTCAGTCTTCCTCCTGTTTTTATTTTTGAAATTTACAGATTTCATTCAGGTAATTGTATTATCAGAAACTAATTTCCTGATCTGTATTTTCTTGGCTTTGAAGTTTCCTGGCTGTTAAAACATATTTTGAAATGGCAGCCCTAAGTGGGCTGTTTCATATACTTCCCTCTAGCTACTCCACTACACCATAAACTGAAAAGGAATATCTATATAATGTATAAGAATAACCTCCAGGGTAACCTCTCAACTCTGTTTGAAATCTCTCAGCCACCGAAACTTTATTTTATCTCATTTTTCTCTTCCCCCTTTTGGTCAAGAAGGCCTTCTCAATCTCTTGATGCTGGTTTTTCTGTGAGTTATGTCCCATGTTGCCAGGGAGCTTTATACCCCTGGGAGTCATGTCCATGTAGGGGGAGGGCAGTGAGTTTACCTGCTGAGTTGTCTTAGAGAGAGGGGCCACATCTGAGCAACAAAAGAGGTTCTCTGAGGGTGACTCTTAGGCCTGATTTTAAGTAGGCTTAGCCTGTCCTTTGTAGGAATACATTTCATAGGGATGGACCCCAAGTTGGAGGGCTTGGCATATTGATTGTATTGTCCCCACTGCTTGCGAGAGTATCAGAAATTCTCCAAATGAGTAAGTTGAATATTTCCTCCTTCCTCCCCAGCACCCCAAGGGGACCTTGCAAAAACTTCTTTATTCACTGCCTAAATTACTCTGGAATATATCAGGCATCACACTAACCTGGACCGACCAACAAGATCTCACACCTTATTCAATATTCCATGTACTTAACGGTGTTCGATTAAAGTGACCATATAAGTTAAGTTAGGTAATGCACTACCCAAAATTTAAATTTTGCACTAAATAAGCATCTCTCCCTTTGGTCTCACATGGATGTTGAAGTTTTAAAATGTAGACCTATATTTCTTGATTGTCCTTTTATTTAAAATATTTTAGTAATGGGAAAAAGCAGAAATAGTCCTTTTCTAATATTTGACCATCTCTGTAGATATTTTTAATTTGCCTTTAGTCAGCTTCAGGGCCTTTGACAGACTCTTAATTTTGCTGGGAATAGCCTTGGATCATACTCCCCAAAACACTTTCAGGCTGGATGATTCTTAGAAGGATTCACAGAACTGCAAAGGTATTGAATTTATTGTTAGAGTTTTATTAAAGTGACAGGACACAGAGTAAAATCAGCAGAGAGAAATGGTCCATGCAGCAGAATCTGGAGGAAACCATGTGTGAGCAGTGCAGGAATGTGTTTAATCCACCCCCACCCCCACCCCAGCAATGATGTGTGACAACAAATGCAAAGTGTAGCCTACCAGGGAGGCCCTTCTGAGCCTGGGTAGTTACAGTTTTTACTGGGAGTGGGACATAAGTGCCTGTCTGATGATCTCATTTACTCAAGCTCCAGAGAGAAAGCATTTTGTTGTTGTTTTTGCCAGAACTCATGTGGTTTGTGCTCTCTTGTCACAACAGCGTGGCCCATGCCTCAGGGATGCAAAGTCTGTCTTATCAGATAGAACATTTTTCAAAAGGTTGATTTCCTGGAGTGGCCAGGGGCTAGTCCTAAAAATAAGCGCTTTTTTAATAAGCCTGCTAACTTAACCCTTTCCTATACAGCCCCCCTTTTCTTTCTCAGACCAAGTTAATTTCCACCCAATCTTCAGATCTTAGCTTAAATGGCACTTTTTACATCAAGCCTTCCATAGCACCTGTACTTCTTCTGTGCAGTGTATGCATGTTACATTGAACTGCTGATGTGCTGCACCCACCAACGGAATGGGTGCTTGGAGTGCAAACCTCATTCTGTCCTTTTTGCCACTGTATCCCCAACACAGCAACCATGTTTTTAGGTGCCTGCTTCATTTTCCTGAATGAATTACTAGTGAGAAGTGATTTAATTGGTGGTAATGCCCTGGTTTTCTAAAAATTTTAATGAGATTTGTTAGAAGATGTCAAGAAAAAAATAATTTCTCAAGAATCTTGAAAAAATAAAAAAATTTTTTTCCCAATCAAAAGAGCTTTATTGAGAGGCTATGCCCAGACGGGCTGAACCCTAAGGTGACAATAGCCCCAAACAAGGGAATGGATGCAGGTTATATAGAATGTTTGGTGGGAAGTAGGGAAAGGGAGATGGTGTGTTTTCTTTGTCTAACTTGGGAGTGGGAAGCTGTCAGCTTTTCACTGGTGACGTTTAAAATTTAAACGCCACCATATTCATACAGGGTTGCAACCGCTGGATGGTGGATGTTGGGTAAAGGGAGTTATCTCAAGATTACAGTTGCTGGAGGGCAAGAGGGTGTGGGCTGGGTTGGACTTGGTAGGTGACCTGGAAATCCTGGGTGGGCAAAGCTTCTTGGAATATTTGCTAGAGATCGGTCACATCATGGAGGAAGGGGGCTTTACATTCCAGCCTGAAGAAGTCAATTTTTAAAATATTTTTGCATACTCTACATCAAATTTTCTTTTAAAAAATTATTATGCAGCTATGATTCTTCAGTTAAACTCTAGTATAATTTGTGGTTATTTTTCTTTTATAAATTGAGAAAAAAAGAGACAGCAGAAACATTTTAACAATTGGCTCTTGCCTACCACAGTCTAGTCTCAATATAACGTCCAGAATAAGCTTTAGAAAATGAAAACTGACCCCCTATTACCTCTGGGTCTCCTGGTACTTCTCCTATGGTCTCATTTTGCTTCCTTGCAGACAAGCTGGTTCAGACACCTTTGCATGTGCTGTTTCCTCTGACAGTGTACCTCTTCCTGCATGTCAAGATGCTTAGCTCCTTCACTTCATCCTCCCCCTTGAAGCTTTCGCTCACTTTCCACTTTCTCCCCTCATGCTTCTACTTAGCAGTGGCGCAGCCCCTCTTTTTGTTTTTACCTGTGGCGTTCCTCACCACCTAACACCCCACTCACTGTGAGTTCTGTGCTTGTTTTATTCAGCATGGTATCCTGGCACATGGCAGGTATTCAGTGAATGCTTGTTGACTGAGGCAGTGAATTGAATAATTCTTAATATTCAATGACATAGTGAATTGTGGAAAAGGGTATGCCCTATTAAGATAGCAGAATCCCTAACATGTATATTTATTTCAATATTTGTAGCTTAAGTATTCAAGAGAAAATTAGGAGGTTACTTCTTAGTTCTTTGTATATGCTAGGTATTCCACTCTGTGATCTGACCAAAACTCAGGGAAGAGTATTTTATATTGAGCCAAATATATACTTACTTGCCTTGGGTTGCCAAAATAGTAAGTACTACATGCTCTGTCCCTTTCATGTTTGTCTGTCCTCAGCTCTATCCTCTTTTTGTACGTGCTACTAAGGTGCAAGGACTTGGATTGTAGTTGGCAAGTATGTATGTATGATGACCATTCAGGAGGGACCAAAGCAAAACAGAATCTTATTGGTAGTTAAAGCATTGAGTTGACATGTGGAATGAATTATACAGTAATCTAAGGTTAATATTTTCTATTAGAGAATGTGAGCGGCTCTTATATTAAAACCTGCTCTTAATTCTATTATAGAGTGAGATGAAAAACTCATGAATATAAATAAAGTACTTGCCCTCTGAAGGAAGTCCAAATATATCCTTTTTTTTTTACATAAGAAATTGATGTCAGCATGGAAACAGACTTTTAAAAATATCAAAACTCTTTCAAGAGTTTAAAAAATTTTTTTGCCTAGCTACAGAATCAGAGTTAAGAAAAAACAGTAGCTCCCTGTAGTAAAACTCACCAGATGATACATGTGGAGCCAATAGACTAGATACTGGGGAGCAGGACACGTAGACCTCCCTGCCCCCCTCCCCATTGCCAGCCCCCTTCATCCTAGCAGAGAGTCAGCACACCTGTACCAACCTGTCTACACTCAGAACCAGTGTGCAGGATGACATCGGTGCAAATAGACTACTTTTGCTCTGTGACCTTGGGTAAATGAACTTTCTGGATTTTTATGTCTAACGTAGACTGATAAAAGCTACCTTGAAGTTTATTGTCAAGCTTAGAAATTTTGTGTGTAAAATGCTTAATGTGGTACCTGACCCTTGGTAATTTTGCACCTTATTGCTCTTTTGAGATTTTTCCTGAGGCTCTAAGAGGTTTATAGTCATGCCCAGCTCACAGTGATGGTGTGAGGAGTAAATGAAACCTGATATAACTTTCTACTTATATAGTTAAATGTGCGTATAATTTATTACACAAATAAAAGCAGTTAATTATGCTGAGACATAGGAGGGGAAGAGAAATAGTTAAATTAAATTTACAAAGGAAACGAACACTACCGGAGTATTGAAGAAAATATCTGAGCAGAGCATCGGGATATAGGGAGGCACGGGCTCAGCCGGCAGTGTCTGGGGTGTGGGGAAGAGTGAGAGATGCTGGACTGTCAGGGAACTCGAGTGGGGGGTTGTCTGCTGTCTCCTCCAGCAGAGGAAAGTGGTCCAAGGGCTTCATGTAAGGAAGAGGTGAGGCGAGTCCTCGGATTGTGATGCTTTGTTCTGTCTAATGTCAATACTCTTTTAGGAATATATTGATCACTTGATACTATAAATGGGCGCCAAGCTTTATACATTTCTGAGAGCCAAAAATAGTAGATTGAAGTTGTAGGAAAACAACTCTCAGAACTTTCAAGTCAGGTCCATAAGTAAGGACATTTTCTATAAAAATTGTAAAATTTTTATTTTTCCCTTTTTGCAGCTAATATAAATTTGATTTTGATGAATGAGATAAAGCATTTGATTATATTTTCCTGCCTGTGAATAGTGTTTAGAAATTACAGTAATTAATCTTTAAGACAATTTTGTAATGGTGCATTTTCCTCAGTATGAAATTGCTATTTTGCACTGCTTTCTCTTATAAATGTTCACTAAACCATCAACTAAATTTATTGATTGTATTTCTCTAACTCATATAGACTTTTTGATTTATCTCTTATGCCTTTTAGTTCAATAATAAACTTTCTTATAATGCAAAAATGTAGTTTTTAAATTTGGTTTTATTTTTTGCTCTATAGGAGAAAGAACCAATTGAAGTTAAACAGAATTAAAACTTTTTAGTTTAGTTGCTGAGTAATTCCGTTCCGTTGACTCCATTTCTACTGTGTGTAAGGAATGGAGACTACTGTTGCTGGCAAGTCTTATGTGGAAAATAAAAATGGACACACAGAGGTGCCCAAATCCCATGTTTATTCATTCATTCACTTGTCCACTCATTCATTTAAGAAATATTTATTGACCACCAGCTGTGCATCATGTAGAATTCTAAGTGCTAATGAAGGAAATAGAGCAGTTTTTGAGAGGAAATTGTATTTAAATTGAAAATAAATGGTTGTCCACTGATAGGCAGAGGAAGATTTGTCCTACAGTGAAAGAGGGAGAGGCAGGAGCAGATGAGTCCCTGTTCAGGCTAGAATAATACACATTTGTAGCATGTGAAAGAGGTTATTCCTACCTGATGGCTTTTGATTTCTCTGCAAGAAAGAAGTGTGGCAGGGCGACTGGAAAGGGTAGGATCAGCGTGTTAGTGAATTACAAGACACACATCATTGAATTTCCCACAATTTTAAGTGGCAGTTAGAGGTTTGTTGTCATGGACCTAAAGAAGGAAGCAAGGGTATGGGGGCATTGGCTTCAGTAAGGGTAGTGTGGCCAGGGTTACAGTGGAGGAATTACGGGGCACTGGGGAGTTGGGGGTGAAGGGTGGGGTTCTTTGCAAGGTTAGCCATGCTAAAGGATTGGAGTGAAGTGAGAGGTGAATTAACTGGGGAATGAGAATCTATTAGTATATCTATTAGTATAAGAGGAAGTGAGTTGGCAGGCCAGGACTTAACTGTTGAACAGCAGGATTTTTGAGATTTATTTTTGGGCAGAGGTGAATAAATATTTTTCTGCAAAGGGCCAGTTAGTAAATATTTTAGGCTTTGAGGACTGAGAGGCAAAAAACAAAACAAAAAACCCTATTGTGTGGGTACTTATATAATAATAGAGAAAGCCAATTTCCAGTTTTTTTAATGGATGAAATTTAAAATGTGGTAATTGAGGCCAGCATTTTAAAATACAGCTTTTGTAATGAGAAGAATGGATTCTTTCGGGGGGCTTGGATGATATTTCACTTAATTAGGATTCAAAATTAGTGTTCCCTATCATTAAAATCGATTGCAAATGTTGGTCTGTTGATGCTGATCTGTAAAGAGATTTTACTCTTGATTTCCTCTTTGAAGGTATCTCTTCACACAGATTGGTGTTGCTAAATACCAATCTGTGTGAAATCTGTTCATGAGATAGCCATAGCATTTTGTGTGTGTGTGTGTGTGCTGTATGGTGGGGTCACATTTCATTCTTTTTCCTTGTGAGTATCCTGTTATTGCAGCACCATTTGTTGAATTTTTTTTTGGTTGGTTTTTTTTTCTTGTTTGTGTCCTTGTTTGCTTGTTTTGGGGAGAAGTGCACAGGCCGGGAATTGAACCCGTGTCTCCCACATGACAGGTGAGAATTCTACCACTGAACTCCCTTGCACCCCCAAGCATAGCATTTTTATTGAGCATATCCATTGTTTGGAAGGCATTTATAGAATTCTGTAGATTCTTCTCTTAATAATTGCCTTTTAGCATCTTGGTTCATTGCAGGTTAATCACTTCCAATTGTGCAGTTAAATGAATTTTTTTAATGAATTTTAAAATATATAATTTTATTTGTGCTTGAATCAGGATATAATCATTGCTGTTTGAACTGTACTTTTGAGTTCAGAAAATATATCTGCTGAAAATTTTCATGAAAATGGAGGTCTTTCTTTGTATTTTAACTTTACAGGAAGGGCACAAAGCAGCTTGCGTGTTTCTTGTGCTCCAGGTAGTGTTTCTTGATGATTCAAGTAGTCATAGCTTTTATGTTTTGTTTAACCAGACTTTGAGCTCTTTTTAGTGATGTATAAGATCATGTATTACTTATTTTTTATCCATTTTCTCTTTATGTTTTGTCATTACTCTTATATCACCAGTATATAGCTTTATTATTGATATGGTATATTAAAGTATGTAAAAGGCACTCAGTAAACATTTACTGAATGCTTAAGTCTAAATGCATTCTTTTAAAAGTCTAAATGCATTCTTTTAAAACAGCATTGTTTTTCCTATTCCTTTTTATTGTAGGTGAAGAGTGATTATATGTTAGAAGTAGCTGATCAAGTGGACCAAGAAATTGCTTTGAAGTTGGGTTGTCTAGAAATACGGTAAGGTGATAACTATATTTTGGAGTCTTTATTCACCAGTGTTTTTCATTGTTTTAAAAAATACCAGTACAATATTGAATAAAGTTGGAGTAAAATTTTGAGAGGATTTTTAATTATGTTTGATATTGCTAATTATAGAAATTTTACACTCTTTAAAAATCATTTTGCATTGTGTTTAAAATTAAATGATTTTTTAAGAGAGCAAGTGTGTAAGAAAGTCTAAGGCAGTGATCCTCGTTGAACTTTTTGAAATGTTCAGTATGTGAGCGATCCCATAGGTTGACTGCTACCCACAGATGGGCACTGGGTACTTGAAATGTGTCCAGTGCACATTAATTTAAACTTAATACATGTCAGCATGTGGCCACTGGAAATCTGAGAATGTGTTTCTTATTTCTAGTAACATTCATCATATATTATTTTCTAAACCACCATTTTTAAATTGGGGTAAAAGGATATTTTACCTTCGTCAGATACAGTTTTAATTAAAATCTGTGTTTAAGATGAGTTGGTTAAATTGGGTAAAATTTGATTATGCATTCTCAAAACAGTAATAATTTTCCCCAGAGATCACTATTTTTTAATTCTCCGTGAGGCTTTTAAATAACGGTTCCTATATGGACCTAAAGGATATTAAGTATAACTCCCAACGTTTAAATTGAATTTGTTTTCAACCTTAACAAAACTCACCTCTTACTATCTCTTTATGCTCCTGCTTCCTCTCCTTAGAAAACATATTCATATACTTGTTTTTTGCTTCTAACAGTGGTATAGTATATTACCTGGGAAAAGGAGTTGCAAAGCATTAGCTCCCATGTGAATCGCACTGGTACCTTTCTTGGTTGTAAATGTCACATTTTTCTTCCTGCTCTTTCCTCTACGTTAGCATTTATTCCCTTTCCTTTCGTGCTTTTCCTTTTTGCACTTCTATTCTTCTGTCCTTCCATCCCTTTTGCCCTTCCCCTTCCTGCATAGTTTATTGTCACTGATTAGGTTTTTGACTCTGATGGAAAAGCTTGACAAATAGTGTCCCAGCTTCCCCATCCCCTAAAAAGAAACCCCACGTGAATATATAAAGGAGAAGAAAAAAGTTAAGCAGTTGTTTGGGGGCGCTCTTCTATTTTTCATTTAAATCTAAATCCTTTTTAAGTAGACCAAAGAAAATGTCAAATTTTAAAAGGACAAAATATTCAAATTATTATAGACAGCTTGAAACAAAGTCTTGTTGATTAAACATTCTGCTATAAAATTATTTTAAATGATTTGTAATATCAGTAAATCAGAAAGCAGCATAAGCCAAACCTTGTCCTTTTGTGAGGTACTATGCACATGGACTGCGTGTCATATTCATCAATGCCATGTTTTAAATAGAAAGGACTTGGTCCCAGTGAAAAGTCAGATTGCTCAGTAGAGATAAGGTCTATGATTGAGTGAATTTTGCTTCTTTAGAATATAGGAATAGTGCTGTGAATCAGGTTCTTTCTTTATTCATGGCTTACCAGAATGTTTGTGGCTGAGCCACCCAGTACTTAGGTACAAACCTCTCCCCCATAATTTAAGAAATTTAACCACATAGACAAATATAACTATATTTGTATCTTCTCTGATTTTAGGCGCTCATACTGGGAGATGCGGGGTAATGCACTAGAAAAGAAGTCTAACTATGAAGTGTTAGAGTAAGTATTAATCATCTAGGTCACACCTGCATGTGCTTAGAACTGTAACGCTGCTTCAAACTATGCTTTTTATTAGTTTGACTATCTTTACTTAAAATTAAATATTGAATCTGAAACACTTTTTCTTTTAACTTTATATCTGGTAAAGGGAAAGTTTTAATGAGAAAAAATTTCTTACTGACATTAATTGTATTAGCAGCCATTTAGATTTGTTGATTAATGATGTAAGGCTAATAATGTTTATGGTATGTTAACACTATATATATATATATATATATATATATATTTTGCATCTGTAGACTTAATCATATTGAGATGAAGTTTCACTTCTGGTTCACATTTAACTCTAGAATTGCCTGTAAATAACTTTAACTGTAGTTTCTTCCTTTTTTAATTATTCTTTTTATAAGTTTTCTGAGGAAAGTTTTCGCAAATATCAGATATGGGAGTTGCTTGTTACTTATGTATCAGAAATCTTAAAATATTAAAAAATCTTATTGATAATTAAATTAATTTGTATATTACATTGTCTTAGTAAAATGTATTAAATGCATATAAGCCATACTGGAGCTTATTTCTTGGGAAGCTAGATATTCTACAGCTCGTTTTGACAAGTCAATAAAAGATCATTGATATTTTCTATATTCTGGTAAAGATCAATTTTCTTTTCATTAGTGTAATGGTGCAACGTTTTGCCAACACTTAAATTTTGGGGCTGGTATTGTCTCTGAAATTTTTACTGTATACAGAAGATGTTGGGAGAATAAAGTGAGTTGTTGTCCATAACTAATAACTCTCTTCTATCAATAGAATTCAAATGGCTTTCAGTTTTTCTTGGACTTTTTAGATCAGTCCACCTACTATTTATTATACTATAAAACTTTAATAACCCATTTTTGGAAAAAAATTATAAAGCAGATAAAATCCTTTGAAGTGATTACTAGTAGTAATACAGATATAGTTATTTTAGAAAAGTACACGAGCCTCCTCTGGACCTGGTTGTTACAGAGTGAGTGAGTTTGATGCCTAGGGGTAGGCAGGCAGCCTGCTGTTCTGTGTATTGGCAGCTGAATCCCCCCTTTACTTCTGGATTTTCCATAGTATTGTAGCATAAGATTTGTGGTGGTAAATATTTGTGATTATGTGTTTATGAAGGTACCTGTCACATGCTGTCCCTTTTAATAGATTGCATAGGGGCAAAAAAGAATTTGGTTAAATTTAAATGAAAAGTTTTAAAGATAAACTAGGATATCTTATTAGGCAAAATTATTTTAAGTAGAATTTCCCCTGCCCTTTAAACACTTAATGGTATAGAAGTAATGATAGCATTAATAACATTAAAAAAAAAACCCTAGCATTTCACTGTGATGTAGATTTTTATTTGAAGTTGCCACATTCTTCAGACTGATTTAGGCTCTTCGTAGTGCTTGAAATAAAAATTTTCAGAATTGGAGCAGTCATTGAAGGCGTTGTCTTAGAAGAATGCTGTATTCATCCCCAGGCAGTTCAGGAGAAGCAGAAGTAATTCCCTTTATGCTTATTTGGTTGATTTTCTGTTCCTTTCTCCAATATTTGATTATTCAGTAATTTATCAGCAAACATTATTGAGCGCTTACTGAGTCCTTGGCAGCTAAATGCTGGAAATTCAGACTTAATAAGACACAGTTTCTACCTTCAGGAAGCTTATAGCTAGCTAGAAGGCAGATTTTCAGGGCAGTAAGCAAATTGAAAAATGATGTGCTAAGATCTGAAGTAGAAGTACCTAGAGTTTTCAGGAGAGATGATAGGCAGTTTCACGGGCAGATGTGGTCTCAACTGTTTTGAAGAATGAATGATTCACCAGAATGTGGGCAGGCTGGGGGTTCTGTGCAGAAGCCGCCCGAGAAGAGAGATCAGCATTTATAAAGGCACAGACATATCTAAGAACCCATAAAGGTGGGATGAAACACCATGTCTATGAAGGGTATAGATGGATATAGGTAGATATGGATGGATGGATATACACACATACATACATATATAAGTATATATATTACATATAAATACATAAGTATTTAGGGGCCAGATCATTAATAGTCTAATTAGTTAGTCAAAAAGTGTCTGAACTTGGTCCTGGAGCATTGCTGACTGATAGAACTAATAGAACTATTTTAAGGAGGACCGTGATATGAGGAGATTTGTTATTGAGAATACCACATTTGAGAGATAGGAATTTTATCAAAGGGGGTTAAAAATGGAAACAGAACTAAAACTTGGGTTGTTCTTTTCCATTTGAGAAATAATGAGGGATTGAGGTAAAAACAATAGTCATGGCAGTAGAGAGGTAGATTATTAGAGTTAAAAGTCACTGTGACTTGGGGCTGGCTACATTTTGATAAGAAAGGAAAGGTAGAAATTCAAGCAATCTACTTAGATTTCTGCTGTGGGCCACTAGGGATGTTAGTCACAAAAAGATGAGCATGCCTGAGAGGGAAGATAAGTTATTTGGGGCATGCTGATTTTCACTTACCGGGGGACAGTCATGTTTTTTTTTAAATAAAGAAGGAAAGGGAAATGTTGATTTATTTCATTGATTATGAAATTGTGAATACTAGCAGTTTTAAAAGTCTCTGATGGTACTGATCATCTAGATCTAGGTATAAAATAAATATCCACCAACCCATATTAATATGAATAATTAAATTAATAGTTGAAGGAGAAGAGACAAATCTCCTGTACAGAACAGTCCCAAGTAATTTATGTAGACACCTCCTCCAAAGCAGGCAGAGGATACCCATCGTTAAAGCACAGTCTGTGCTTGTGACTTGGTCTCCAAGAGTAGGGAGAACCGGCTGTGGGGTATACTAGGAACTCTGTACTTTTTTTGTAACTCTTCTGTAAATCTGAAACTTCTAAAATAAGTTTATTTAATCTGTAAATCTGAAACTATTCTAAAATAAGTTTATTTAAGCCAAAAAAAAAAAAAAAAAAAGAAATTGATGAGGCGGTTAGGAAAGAGCCAGCAAGTAGTTACAGATGGTGATCAAAAAAAGAGCCCTCCGTGATGAATAGTTCATTATATGGAGTCAGAAATGGAGTGCGGGATCAATGACCTGGGTTACACATTTCTGGCAAGAGTGTCATGGAAAGAAGGCAGCACACGGGCTTATCCTAGAGGGATCCTGTTGCTGGGATGGGGAGGAAGGATGTGAGATGTCATCTACCCTCTGTCTCTCTGATGGTAGCATCGGAACCAGAGGAGCCAACAAAATGAAAAGAGCCACTGTGAAAAGGATACAGTTACGGGAAGCTACATGCCTGAAAATAGTCTCCGTGGATAGTGTACTGACATGGTTTTAGCAGCAAGAACAACCAGTTAAAAAAAGGAAATGAAAGTGGGGGTGGGGCCGGGAATGCTTGGAGAAAAGAATTTTAAGGTCAAGATCTGTATGAATTGGACTTATTTGTAGAAATTATGGAAGATCAAGTGGTAGGTAAAGAGAAAAATAGAAGGGAACATTTGGGTTATTAATACATGCCTTTAAAACCACTGAGTTTCTGTGAGTATCAGATGAAATGGAGAAGGTGGGAATTACTATACATAAATAAGGGCTTGTGGTTATTGTAAATTAGATTTAAAAAGGAGAAATGGACACAGCATGATTATTTGAATTACTTGTCTTATATGGTTAAAAATTATATTTTCTGTTTTTAATTGGCTGTTATATATGTAAAACATTTACAGTAAGTAAGCGTGATTAAAGTTAAAGAAAAGGAGAAATCTTAAGAGGCTTACAGTTCTAGGATATTATGGTACTATTTTGCTATACTTTCTTTCTAAATTCCTCTTAGAAAGCTTTCATCCCACTGTAGTGAATCTTTGCAACTTCATACATTGTGTGAATTGACTCCATTGTCTGTATGGGATGCAGATCAGTCAGGTGGACTCTTGGAGCAGACTGTTCACCACCAGTGGTAGGCCCGCTCTGCCGCTGACTAGCCTCAGATCCGTGTCTGCTTTCAGTTCTTTTAGAGGGGGGCAAGGCTGGGCGTGCCTGTATATGGGTTGTTGTAAGGGATAACTTGTTGGCCATGATTATCACTGTCATCCTGATCTAAAGGAGACATTTATCAGTCAGGACAAAACCCAAACTCTATAGATTTCCTTTCAGAGAAAGAAAAAAATCATATAAAAAGTGCATCTGTTAACTTAATTTTAAGCCCTTTTAAAATGTTTGTTCATTCATTTATTTACAAAGGTAAGACATTCTAGTTGTAGAAAATTGAAACTACACTTTTATCGATCAATAAGAGCATAGTATTGAAATCTCCCTCTATGTTAATGGTTTTGCCAGTTTCTTTCTGAGTATCTGTTACTTTTTCCTTTGTATTTTTCTTTTCTTTTCTTTTCTTTTTTTGGCATGGGCAGGCTCCAGGAATCGTACCTGGGTCTCTGGCATAGCAGGGAATAATTCTGCCACTGAGCCACCGTTGCACTGCCCTTGATTTTCTTTTCTTTTTTTTTTTTAATTTGCATATGGGCAGGAGGCACCAGGGATCGAACTCCAGACCTCCAGCATGGCAGGTCGGAGCTCTGCCTGCTGAGCCACGGCAGCCGCCCGATTTTCTTTTATTGAGCATAAATAAGCTACATATTTATATTTTCTTCGTAAATTGCATCTTTTGTCTATATATATATATATATGACTAATAATTTTTTTGTCCTTATATCTGTTTGCCTTTTTAAGGTTAGCATTTGTCTGGTTTATATTTTACATTTCTTCACATTGAACTTTGTTATATCCTTATACTTTTTAAGTGTGTCTTATAAATACCATAGAATGGGGTTTTTAAAAATCCAGTCTAATCTTTCTTTGAACTGATAGGTTTAATACATTTAAATTTATTTCATTTAAATTTATTTGGATGAATGATATATCTAGACTGGTTCGTGTTTTCTTTATTTTTATATGTCCTTTTTTGCTTGCTTTTTGGTTGCTGTTTATTTCTTAGATGATTTTCTTATTTTAAATTTTCTTGTCTAATGATTTGGAAATGTATAAACTGTTTCTAGTTTTTCATTAGTTTCCCTTTTTTAAACTTTGTATATTTTTTAAATGTCGATTTTAAAAATGTCTTAAAACCCTTGCTAAGAAAAAGCAGGAACCTTGGGAATTCTATTCACCCTTCCAAATTACGTACCATTATTTTAGCGCTGTCCTTTTTTTACTTACACCCCCAAATGTTAGGCATTGTCTTTTGTTTGTTTGTTTTTTGTTTTTGCATGGGCAGGCACCAGGAATCGAACCCGAGTCTGTGGCATGGCAGGCAAGAACTCTGCCTGCTGAGTCACATGGCTTGCCCTAGATGTTGTTTTTATTTCATTACATTTGGCTGTCCCGCATGTTTGTCATTTTATTTCTTAAACGTTCTTTTTTGTAACTCAGACTATCCTTCTAATAACCTTTTACTTCAAGTATATTGTTCAGTTCGTTGGATTTTCTCAACCCTTTAAAGATACCATTCCATTATGACTGTTGAAAATATTGACATTTCTTTATGGTTGCTCTTTTAGGATTATCTCTGTATTTTTTGGTCTTTTCCAGCTCCACTATATTTTAGGCTTGGATTTTTGTTTATAAATCCAGCTTGGAACAAGATGTACTTCTTGATTTTGTGTATTCCTGTTTTTCACCGGGAAAAATGCGTGGAAAATCTATTTAATTACTACTAGATATATTTTCGACCTCTCCATTCTGTTTTTTGTATTTCTTGACATCTTTCATTCATATTTCCTGCCTCCTTTTCTCTGTGTGGTAGTGTGTGTATGTAATTTCTTTGGATTTTTCTTCTAATTCTTTAATCCTCCTTTAAGCAGTTAATATTATATTCCTGGTCTATGCACTTTTCCGTTTCACCATTTACATTTTTCACTTCTAGACTTTAAATCATTATGTAATCTGTGTCTTCATTCTTCATAATCTCTTGTTAGTGTGCCCATCTATATGAAGACCTCATTTATTTCTCAGGGATTTTCTCACATGGCTGTTTTATAATCCTTAGCTGACAGTTTTATCTGCTGTCCTGGGGTTGTCTCAGCATCGCTGTTTCTCTGACTCTTGCTCGCGCATGAGTGGCTTGAATGGGAGAGTCCCTTGGAGATAGATTGGATAAGCTTTACTCCAGCTCCTGTGGCCTCTGGTAATAGCCAGAGTATGTGTCACATCAGCCTCCCTCAAGGTTCACCTCCCCTACTTTGCAGGGGGCCTCAGGGTCAGAATCCCAAAAGCAGCTGCCCATCTGCCCATCTGCCCACAGGCCCAGTTCTTACTGTGTGTGTGTGTGTGTGTGTGTGTGCAGGCACATGGGGCAGGGGGTTCTGGAGGCCTGCATGTTTATCAGTGTATTAGCAAGACACTCCTTGCTGTTTCTCAACCTGTCCTTCTGGTATCAATTTTCTTCTTTCTTAAACTTTATTATTTAGTAATTTCTTTATATATAGTGTCTTCTGGTATAAAGTTCTTTTCAGTTTTTTGTCATCTTCTTATTTTTTAAAATTATTTTACCCTTAATCGTGAAAGGTAGTTTTACTCAGTAAACAATCCTAGATAGTTATATTTTCTCCCCACACTTTAAAGATATTTTACTCTGTTCTGTCTTCCGAGCACCTGTGGAAAGGCTGATGCCCATGCTTTGAAGCAGAGCTTTCTCAGAGGAGAGTCTGGCCTGATGCCCGCTGGGGTTACACTGCCACTGGAAGGTCGTTGCGTAGTTCCTTAGCCATCTTGCCTTCAAGGGAAGGGGACTCAACATCATTTTTCCCATTAGTTTTTGTTAGTAATTTGGAGCCATTTCAAAATTTTTCATTTCCTCAAAATTATGCATGAATGCATGTTTCTGGTTAGTTTATTTTCAGGGTCTTTTTTTCCTTCCCAATAAGGAGAAAAAGGAAATGATCCTCAGAGTTTCTTAGCCTTTACCAGAAATTTTCAAGAAAATCTCAGTTAATAATAATACAGTGTAATAGAGACTACCCCTTCAACTTTACTACATTTCAAAATAGCTATTTTGAATTATGCACAAAATAATCAGGCCCAGCTTTCTTTCCATGTTCTTTTTTTTTTTCTTTAACATGGGCAGGCACTGGGAAACGAACCCGGGTCTCTGGCATGGCAGGCAATAACTCTGCATTCTGAGCCACCATGGCCTGCCCTTTCCATGTTCTTTTTAACCTGCAGAATCAAGGTACCTTTTCTATAGGCAGAGTCGAAGTACATGGCAGTAAACTCCCAGCCCCTGTCCCTGGGACTTTGTTCCTGTGGGCGACAGATGCCAAAGAACATACTGGGATGTAAGACAATTGAGGTGTCTACTTACAGCTTTTATGTATGAGAGGTAAGTAAGAGAGGACAGCAGCTGCCAAGTTAATGTCATATTTTTCTTACTTTGTTGTCAGGCTTAGAAATTGTATTACTGTTCTGAAAAATGACCATGGTGATGGATATACAACTCTGTGATGTGACATTGTGAGCCAGCGATTGTACACCGTGTATGGAATATTTATATGTTAAGAATATATGTGTTTGTGTATGTAGTTGTATCAAGAAAAATTTAAAAAAAAGAAATTGCATTACTGATAATGAAAAATTAAAGCAAAATGAACTAATATAGTGATAAAATTATCACTTTTTTTGAATTTTTATTAATTTAAAAAAATTACAAGAAAGGAACACAAACATTCTGAGTATATGCTCATTCCGTTCTACGTATATAATCAGTAATTCACAATATCATCATATAGTTGCATGTTCATCATCATGATCATTTCTTAGAACATTTGCATCAATTCAGAAAAAGAAATAAAAAGACAACAGAAACATAAAATGAAAACAGAAAAAAAATTTTACATACCATACCCCTTGTCCCTCCCTTTCATTGATCACTAGCATTTCAAACTAAATTTATTTTAACATTTGTTCCCCCTTTTATTTATTTTTATTCCATATGTTCTACTCGTCTGTTGACAAGGTAGATAAAAGGAGCATCAGACAGAAGGTTTTCACAATCACACAGTCACATTGTGAAAGCTTTAACATTATACGATCATCATCAAGAAACATGGCTACTGGAACACAGCTCTACATTTTCAGGCACTTCCCTCCAGCCACTCCATTACATCTTGGATAGCAAGGTGATACCTACTTAATGTGTAAGAATAACCTCCAGGATAACCTCTTGACTCTGTTTGGAATCTCTCAGCCATTGACACTTTGTCTCATTTCACTCTTCCCCCTTTTGGTCAAGAGGTTTTCCCCAATCCCTTGATGCTGGATCTCAGCTCATTCTAGAGTTTTTCTCAATCCCTTGATGCTGAATCTCAGCTCATTCTGGGATTTCTGTCCCATGTTGCCAGGAAGGTCCACACCCCTGGGAGTCATGTCCCACGCAGACGGGGAGGGTGGTGAGTTTGCTTGTTGTGTTGGCTGGAGAGAGAGGCCACATCTGAACAAAAAAGAGGCTCTCTTGGGGGTGACTCTTAGGCCTAATTTTAAGTAGGCTTGACCTATCCTTTGTGGGGTTAAGTTTCATTTGAACAAACTCCAAGATTGGGGGCTCAGCCTATTGCTTTTGTTGTCCCCACTGCTTGTGAGAATATCAAGAATTCAACTTGGGAAGGTTGAATTTTCCCCCATTCTCACCATTCCCTGAAGGGAACTTTGCAAATACGTTTCCACTCACTGATCAAATCACTCTGGGATTCATCAGGGCATCACTCTGGACAAACCAACAAAATCTCATGTCCTACCCAAGGTTCCATGTACTTATGTTGTTCAACCAACTATCTACATAAGTTATATTAGGAGATGCCCTAGTCAAAATATAAATTTTGTTCCAAATGAACATTTTTTGCTTTAGTCTCACACATAAGTTGAAATTTTAAAATATTAATTACCATCTATTTTCAGCACCCTGCAGTAATGACATTCCTTTGTTCTTCCTCATGCAAAACCATTTTTTAAATTTGTACATTTAGTCACTATCATTATACACTCTAGGCATTCCTAGATTATACCATCTCAGTTTTTATCGTCTATTTTTCTTTCTGATTTCCTTTGTGCCCCCCAGCCGTCCTCCCTCTATCATTCTTACATTCAGCTTCATTCAGTGTTTTAACATAATTGTATTACAGTTAAGTAGTATTGTGCTGTCCATTTCTGAGTTTTTATATTCAGTCCTGTTTCACAATCTGTATCCCTTCAGCTCCAATTACCCAATATCTTACCCTATTTCTATCTCCTGATGGTCTTTATTACCAACAAAATATTCCAAGTTTATTCACTAATGTCAGTTCATATTAGTGAGACCATATTGTCCTTTTGTTTTTGGCTATTCACACTTAGCATAATGTTCTTAAGGTCCATCCATGTTGTTACATACTTCATAACTTTGTTCTGTCTTACAGCTGCATAATATTCCATCGTGTGTATATGCCACAGTTTGTTTAGCCACCCCTCTGTTGATGGACATTTTGGCTGTTTTCATCTCTTGGTAATTGTAAATAATGCTGCTATAAACATTGGTGTGCAAATGTCCGTTTGTGTCCTTGCCCTCATGTCCTTTGAGTAGAGACAGCGTTTAGATGGGTCCTGTTTTTTAATCTTTTCTGCCAGTCTTTGTCTTTTGATTGGGGAATTTAATCCATTAACATTTAGTGTTATTACTGCACGGGTAATATTTTACTATTACTATTTTACTTTCTGGATTTTATATGTCATATCTGATTTTCCTTCTTTTTACCTTTACTCATAGTCTTCCTTTCTACACTCTTCTCCACACCTCTCTCTTCTGTCTTTTCGTATCTGTCTCTAGTGCTCCCTGTAGTATTTCTTGCAGAGCTAGCCTCTTGGTCACAAATTCTCTCAGTGATTTTTTGTCTGCAAATGTTTTAATTTCTCCCTCATTTTTGAGGGACAATTTTGCTGGATACAGAATTCTTGGTAGGCAGTTTTTCTCTTTTAATAATTTAAATATATCATCCCACTGTCTTCTCACCTCCATGGTTTCTGCTGAGAAGTCTACGCATAGTCTTATTGGGCTTCCCTTGTACGTGATGGATTGCTTGTCTCTTGCTGCTTTCAAGATTCTCACTTTCTCTTTGACCTCTGACATTCTGATTAGTAAATGTCTTGGCATCCGTCTGTTTGGATCTATTCTCTTTGGGGTACGCTGCACTTCTTGGATCTGTAATTTTAAGTCTTTCATAAGAGTTGGGAAATTTTCAGTGATAATTTCCTCCATTAGTTTTTCTCCTCCTTCTGGGACACCCACAACACATATATTCATGTGCTTCATATTGTCTTTCAGTTCCCTGAGTCCCTGCCCATATTTTTCCATTTTTTTCCCTATATTTTCTTTTTCTTGCCGGATTTCAGATGCTCCATCCTCCAGTTCACTAATCCTATGTTCTGCCTCTTGAAATCTACTGTAGGTTTCCATTGTTTTTTTCATCTCTTCTACCGTGCCTTTCATTCCCATAAGTTCTGTGATTTGTTTTTTCAGACTTTCGATTTCTTCTTTTTGTTCATTCCTTGCCTTCTTTATATCTTCCCTCAATTCATTGATTTAGTTTTTGACAAGGTTTTCCATGTCTGTTCATATATTCTGAATTAAATGTTTCAGCTCCTGTATCTCATTTGAATTGTTGGTTTGTTCCTTTGATTGGGCCATATCTTCAATTTTCCTAGTGTGATTTGTTATTTTTTGCTGGCGTCTAGGCATTTAATTTCCTTAAGTAGTTTATTCTGGAGATTCCTTTCACTTCTTTTACCTAGCTTTTTCTTGCTGGATGAATTTGTTGTCTATCTGTTCTTTGACATTCCATTCAGCTTTATCTGGACCTCTAGCTTAAGTTTTAACAGAGGAGAATTTTTCAGTTCCTGTTTTCTTGTTTCTTGCCCTGCTTGTATGGTGCTTCCCCCCACCCCCATCCTTAGGAGGGTCTATGTAGGTATTACAGACCCCAGCCGGGTTTTCCCAGACCAAACTGGCCTCCTATCAGGAGGATTTTCCCTAAGGGTGAGACCCAGCAGGTTGAAAGACTTTCCTGTGAAGTCTCTGGGCTCTGTTTTTCTTATCCTGCCCATTGCCCAGTAGGTGGCGCTTGTCTGCTTGCAGGTCCCAGCAGCATAAGATGATGTGGTACCTTTAACTCTGGCAGACTCTCCCTGCTGAGGACATTGTGGAGACAGAGGAGAGGTTGGTGTCTGAATTCCTTGAGGGAGGGATTCCACCTGAGTTGGGCCTCACCCCTCCCCTGGGGAAGGCACAGGCTCCAGACAAGCTCTCAAACGAGCTTGTTTCTGCCTATGCCTGGGGTAGTTGCAGCCTGAGAAGTCCTGCCACTGTATCCAAAGGCAGTCAAGCCTTTGTAGAAACACAGCCCAAAAACCTGTTTCCTTCTTTTTCCATCAGCCCTGCCCCCTTGGTGCCAGAGCAAAAATGAGTGACCTCCGCTTTGACCAGGTTCACCTGAGCTAGGGGCCTATTTTTAGTAGTCAGGATTTGTTAATTCATTCCACAGTTGGCGTTTGGTTGGGCTCAGCCCCTGCTGCTGGTAAAGTCTCTTTCCTTTCCCCTCTGGGAAGCAGCCTGTGGGGGAAGGGCGCTGGCCTCGGCGGCTTGGGGAACTCACGGTTCTGGGGAGGCTTGCAGCCGGTCCAGCTGGTCCAGACTGGGGTACGCTGTGTGTCCAGTTACTGACGTGGCCCCAGGAGCTGTTCTGTACTGTTTCTTGTTACTTAGTAGTTGTTCTGGAGTATGAACTAAAATGCACGCATTGTTAAGCCTCCATCTTGGCCTGGAAGTCAAATTATGATTCTTAACATAGTATTGTACAAGGAAGAACAATCTCCACTGCAGTTAGAGAGTCTAACATTTATCCATTTTTAGGAGGGTTAAAGTACCTTAGTGGTACTCTTAAATTGAAGATATGCAATTCCAACATTGTTGAAGAGAGGATAAGCTAGGGAACCAACGTACACATTTATTTAAAGTTTAATTTGCTTGGTCTTTTGCCTGGCCTGTATGTGTTTGTGAAATTATATCCACAGTGTATTAAACAAGGTAAGAGACAAGAACGGTTTTCTATATGTATTGTCAGAGGAGAAAAACATTTATCCTTGATATAAGAATTTACTTATAATGAGCTTAGTTACCTTTTTTGTTCTCCATTCCATTTATTTCCACTTTAATTGCTCTCTGTTGTTTTTTAGTTCTCCATTCCGTTAATTTCCACTTTAATCTTTATTTCTTTTCTTCTATTTGCTTTAAGAATTAGTTTGCTGCTCTTTCTGTAGTTTCTTCAGTTGGTCAGTTAGGCCTTTGGTTTTGGCTCTTTCTTCCTTTATAATGTAAGCATTTAGAGTTATAAATTTCTCTCTCAGCACCACTTCACTGCATCCCCTAAGTTCTGATATGTTGTATTCCTGTTTTCTCTTGTAATTTCGTTGACCCATTGGTTGTTTAAAGGTATATTGTTTAATCCGAACAGTTGTTTGGTGTTTATTGATTTCCATCTTCACTCCATTGTGATCAGAGAACGTGCTTTGAATAATTTTACTCTTTTTAAAGTTATTAAGACTTGTTTTGTGCCCCTGCATATGATCTGTTCTGGAGAATGTTCCATGACCACCTGGTATTTTGCGGTGCAGTGATCTATATATGTCTGTTAGTTCTAATTCATTTATCGTATTACTTAAGTTCATTATTTCCTTTTTGATCCTTTGTCTAGTTCTATCTGTTGAAGAGAGAGGTGTGTTGAAGTCTCCCACTATTAATATAGAAACGTTTGTTTCTCCCTTTAGTTTTTCCAGTATTTGCCTCATGTACTTTGAAATGCCTTGATTGGGTGCATAGACATTTATGATTATTTCTTCTTGATGGATTATCCCTTTTATTAATATCTAGTGTCTTTCCTTGTCTCTTATAACATCTTTGCATTTAAAATGTATTTTATCTGGTATTAGTGTAACTACTCCTGCTTTGTTTTGGTTATTGCTTATATGGAATACTTTATCCATCCATTCACTTTCACCCTATTTGTATCTTTGGGTCTAAAGTGAGTCTCTTATAAACAGCATATAGATGGATCATATTTTTTTATTCATTCTGCCAATCTGTGCCTTTTTATTGGGGAATTTTAATCCATTAGCAGTCAATGATATAACTGTAAAGGCTGTCCTTGCTTCATCCTTTTTACCCCTTTGTTTTTTATTTGTCAGATCTAGTATTTTTCTCTTTTTTAGCCTGTTACCCTTACTGATAGTCATCATTTCTATACTCCCTCCGAGTCTCTGTCTCCTTTCTTTATTGTTCAGCCAACAGAATTCTCTTTAGTATTTCTTGTAGGACAGGTCTCTTGTTAACAAATTATCTCAGCATTTGTTTATCTGTGAAAATTTTAAACTCTTCTTCACTTTTGAAGGGCAACTTTGCTGGATAAAGAATTCTTGGCTGCCAATTCTTTCTCTTTCTGAATCTTAAATACCTCATACCACTGCCTTTTCAGCTCCTTGGTGCTGGCTGAGTAGTTAGTTAGTCCTTAGTCTTATATGACTTCTCTTGTGTATGGTGGATGCACATAGGACTGTTCTCAGGACTCCTCCTCTTCAGCATTAGTCTACTTAGTATGTGTCTTGGAGTGTGCCTGTTTGGATTTATCTTATTTGGAGTTCATTGGGCCTCTTTGATTTACATATTTACTTCTTTTATAAGGTTCGGGAAGTTTTCCCCAATTATCTTCTCAAATAATTTCCCTAGCCTTTTACTCTTCTTTTCTCCTTCTCTAACACCAATGATTCTTATGTATGTGCACTTTGTGTTGTCTGTCATTTCCCTGAGATGCAGTTCAAGTTTTTCCATCTTTATCACCATGTGGTCTTTTGTGTGTTCAGATTCAGTTGTTCTGTCTCTTAGTTTGCTATTCTTTCTTCTGCTTCCTCAAATCCACTGTCATGTGTCTAGTATATTTTAAATTCAATTTACAGTATCTTTCATTTGTGTAAGGTCTGCTATTTTGCTATTTACTCTTTCAAATTATTCTTTATACACTTCTAGTGTCTTCTTGATATCCTTTATTTCTCTAGCGAACTCACTGAAATTATTTAGGGAATTTGAATGAACATCTTTGATTAGTTGCTTCAAATTCTCTGTCTCCTCTGGCGTTTTATTTTGATCATTTGGCTAGGTCATATCTTCTTTCTCCTTCATATAGTTTGTGATTTTTTGTTGTTGGTTTCTTGGCATTTGATTATCTTGATAAGGTTATTTTGAAATTTGGTTTCCCTCACTCGTCTAATATTTTGTTTGTGTTTGGGTTTGTGTTGAAGGTCTCCTTTGGCATTTGGTTTGTCAGTAATCCCTAGTCAAACCAAGGCCAGGCCCCTCTCAGGAGGAGCAGCTTGCCAGTCTGCACTTTCCCTGTCATCCCAGCAGATGATGATGTTGGGTTACCTCTTCCCCACAACGCCCCTCTCTTCAACTGCAGCAGCTCACTGGGCAGGGTCCAGACCAGGTGAAGATCCAGTCAAGGCCACAGGCCCCCCCCCACCCCGGTGTGTTGGAAGCTGCCAGCTCCAGGGGTGAGAGAGGGGCACTGTGCACCACAGCAGAGACTCTAGCTTGTGGGTACGCTGGGTCTGGTGAGTCCCAGGCTCCTGTGTGGAAAGACTTCAGGCTGTGGGACTGGGAGGTTTAGCTTCACCAGCCGTCAGAGTGCTCTGCCTTTTGCTGGCCAGCAAGACCACCCTGGGGGTAGAGGAGGGGCGCCTGGTGTGACAGTGCAGCTGCCCAGCCCCTAGTCTCTGCTTGTGCACAGTGAGCGCCCTGAACCCCTGTGTGTAAAGGATCCAGGTCGCGGGACCCAGAGTGTCTGTCTCACCAGCCAGTGGTCAGATTGACTCTGCATCGTGTCCCCCTCTCTTCCCAAGGGGAGGACCCCCAGACTCCCCCAAGTCCAGGCAACAGTAGGCTGCCCCAGGATGGGCCATGGGCACTGGGCCCCACACCATAAATTCGTATTTGACTGAAATGTGTCTCCTGGCTCCAGGTTCCCTTAAGGAAACGCTAGGCTTTAGGTCTGAGAAGAGTGCCATCCCCCTTCTCTGAAGAACTGGGTTTGGCTCTTTTCAGCTGCCTGACCCAGCCATTGAGCAGTGGTGGATCCTAGCGATTATTCCAGTTAAATGCAGTCACTCTCATTTCTCAGTCCTCTTTTCTCTGCTTTTCTATCCAGCGCTTCCTTATATAATGCAGAGGTCCTTCTCATCACTCAGACTCAGAATTGCTGTTTTGGTCATTTTCTGCCTGTTCTCTGGTTGTTTTATGGTGGAGAAATATGCAAATCAAACCTTCTTCCACTCTCAGGCCTCTGAGGGCCTTCTGTTGTATGAGTGTGTGAATGCACATCTGTGTGGGACAATGCCGAAGGCTGGGAACTTCTCACCAGTGCATGGCTGAGCTGTGGAGAGGAGCCTAGCATGGGGCTGAGCCTTTGCCTTGGCTTGCAGAGGCTGCCTAGAGGGCCTGGTGGAGGGCCCTGCCTGGGGGAGGAACACGCTCTTACCTGGACCCCCTTTGAACCTGAGGAAGAGATGAACAAGTGTGTGCGTGTGATACACCCTTGGGGGAAAAGGAGAGGTGAGATGAGGAGAGAGAGCAGCTCTCCAAGCACACCCACACCAATTTCAGGAGACACTGGATGGTGGGAATCAGTTGGGAGGATGAAAGAGATTTTGAGGTTTAACAGAAGGAAAAGAGAAAATCATCCGTCAGCAGTGATCTAAATATTTCCTTTGGTCTAAGTATTTCATATAAAGGACAGAAACGATTCTTTTAATATTACTTAAGAGAACTGTGCTTTAAAATTGATCACAAAAATAATTTTGAATCCCAGAAATCCTAAAACTCAATAACTAAATGTATTGAATTTGGCAAGCTTTACAGCACCTTTCACAGTATTGTAGTTAGTCATGTATATAACTATCTCCTCTATGAAAAAAAGTACATAGTTTAGTAATTTTTGTATCCCCATTATCTGATAGGGTGTCTAGTGTGTACACTCCCAATGAATAAGTAAATGAATGAGTGCAGGCAAAAGTAGTATTTAGAAGTAATGCTTAAGGTGTTTTTCTCTCCTTTCTATGTATGTACAGGCAATCTTAATTAAAGGTTCCTTATTTAACTTAAACCCCGCTTTTGTAAAACCCATAGCCTTGCTGCAGCATCATCACAGCAGGACTCTTCCCTCACCCTTACTCATGCTGTCTTTCCCCAGATTTTCTTAGCAACCCACAGGAGCCTCTGTGGTCCATCCCCAGGGTAGGTACGCAGCTGATCCAGCCTATTTCCATTTCACTCACCATTGCCCCTGGTGAAGAGAACTGGGGCTTACTGCCTTTCAGACTTGAGAGGCAGGATTGTTAAAGTCTTAGATTGGTTACTGTAACTTCTTCATTGCCCATTCCAGTTTTCTGTAGCACTGCACATGTTCTCTCACTGCCCTGTCCATTACTGAAGCCACTAGCCACTCAGCGCTAAGGAGCACTTAGCCACTCATCCAGCCGGGCACTGGATTTAAAAACAGTTCTGCACTGCTGTGCTGGATTTCAGAGTTCTCACCGCTTGCTGATAACCTGCCAGCTGTGTGCAAGCTATTAAGACTCCTTTAAACTTACAGGGGACTGACAACCTAATGTTTGGGTTTCAGAATAGGAGTCGGTGGCATTCTGAAAGGCCCGTGTAAGGTAGGTGTTACTGTCAAGTGAGTTGACCTACATCTCGGACATGCTCCTTGACAATTATTTATGTAGTTGAGAATTACTTTGTGAAGACTAGTAGTTATGTTTTGTTTATGGTGCATACATTGTGTTTATTATTTTATTCACATGTAGGACAGTTGTGTAGAGTTGTCCCAGACAGCTGACCCTTGTGGGAAAGCGAGCGCGCTGTAAACCACTTTCAGACACACAGGCTCGAGCCAGGGGAGAGACGGCCTTGTGCTGAGAGTGGGGCAGCCTTTGTACCCCTGCCTGGTTTCCAAAGGGAGGGTTTAAATTTAATAGCCTTAATAGGCTCTCCCTAAAAACTTTGAACGTAAGGCCTTCAGTGCCTCAGGGTTTTTCAGAGCCTCTACCACAAGCCTAAAGATCAGCTACTTGATTAATTCACAGAAAAGGTATTAAGCATATTGTTGAATTTTTCCCATGATTTTGTATGCTTTAATTTCATTTTTATTTACTCACTTGTGAGGTGCTCTATTAACAAGAGTTCCTCTTAACTTGACTCTAAGAAAAATAGATGTATAAATGGGGTGACTAATGGCAGTGGACAGTCCTACCCCCAGGAGAGGATGTTCCTGCCCAGTGTTTTTGGTTTTTCTTCTTTTTTTTTTGCTTGGGCAGGCACCGGGAATCGAACCCGGGTCTCCGGCATTGCAGATGAGAACTCTGCCACTGCACCACCATTGCCCATACTCCCTGCCCAACGTTTTGAACTTTTGGATGCACTCAGCCAGTTGCCTCCTTGGCACTTCTACCAGGTGGTCACATATCGCTCACTCAGACTCCACGTACCTGGAAGAGACCTCCCCGTGCCCACCTCCACCCCTTCCCATCCAGACTCCCCTTCTTAGTACACAGCATCAGCGTCCCCTGGGTCATCTCAGTTCCCTCTTTCTCTCACCTCATGTGCAGTCACTTGGCACTGTGAGCTCTGTCCACCATATACCCTGATTTTCAGCACTTCTTACCACCTCTGCTTACCTCCCTCAGCCAGCACAACCCCTATCTTTTGCCTGTGCAAGCCACCTTCTGACTAGTCCTTGCCTGGCTTGGATTCTTGCCCCACATGATGGCGTGAGTGAATCAGCTCATACCTCACCTCTCCTCAAAATGATGGCAACTGGGCATATGGGCCAAAATCTCGTCAGACAAAAAGGGCTTTAAGATCTATCTGGAGGAAAGGACCTATCTCTTATTTTATAAACACATTGTTTTTAATCCTTAGCACCACTGTATATAGTGGGAATCAGCATTCCCATTTTACAAATAGATATTAAGTAATAGCCAAATACATCCTGTGGCAAAGCCAAAATTCACACCCAGGACTTTGATATGAAAGTAAGTGCTTTTCATTATGAAATAATTCCCTGAAAAGGAATATAGGGAGAAAAACATTCAAGGATAATACCTTAAAGATTTTAGAATTTTTATTTTCCTGTCTGTGCTTGATTGGCTACCACCCTGTTTCACTGAGTGTTTAGCGTCAAAATCCTTAAAATGCAAAGACCCTGTGTTTTCAGGATGCAATAAGAAGGGGAAGAACTTGGATGGACAAGTCCCCTCTTTATATCCAAAAAATCAAAGTACATGATGGTAATTCTGAAAAGATAAGGAATGGGAGTTACAAATAAAAGCGATTAGACAGATAAATGAAAAACCAGGAGTTAGTTATAGAAACTGATAGATCTCTATAAAACCAGAGAACAATGGGCTTATAGAAGCCAAGAAAGAGAATTTCTTAGGATGTTGTAAAAATAATACTAATAACAGAACCCAAAAGAAACAGAGCTGAAGTCATTTTTGGATTTAGCAAGAAGTTATTCATTGGTTGAGGTACTAACTAGTAGTTAGATTATTTATATTTAAAATATTTGGATGTAGGCTCAACCGTATAAGCCAACATGATTCTGTGTTTCTTTGTAATACCAGCTGATGTACAGTTAGGGATAAAGGACTCATTCCTGGTTTTATTTATTTTTTTTTTTTAATATTGTGTCTTCCATTTTTTGTTTCCTCGTGATTTTGAAAAGACTACCTGTATTTCACTTTTCTTCTTCTTGACTCATGTTTTTCAGGGGTCTCCTGAAATTCCTTAATGTAGTTAGAGGTATAGTTTCATCTTAATAGCGCATGAGTGCCATCTAGTGACCAAAAAGCCTGGATTGCTTAGTATCCAAAGTGGGTAGAAAAAAGAATGAGCGCTTGGCCACGGTGGTTTCAAGCTTTTTATAATAGTGAGTAATTTAGCTTTGCAGATTGATCTCAAGAAAATCACCTAGATTTCCAGTACTTTCATACGCTCAGCTTTTTGACCTCGGACCAATCACTTAATTCATCTTTTT
>PVIY010018335.1:0-47764 GCA_004026745.1 Myrmecophaga tridactyla | reverse complement strand
CTGACTTTGACAAGATATTGTACTCTTTTGAATTTATATTGTTACTGAAATGGTTTAAGAGCTTTTGTAATATCCTGATAGAATAAATGTATTTTGTATATGAAAGGAACATTTCTTTTGAGGGTCCAGAGGGTGGAATATGCTAGTTTGAAACTGTTATGTAACACAGAAGAGCCATGCTCTTTTAATCCAGTCTTTTAAGTGCAGACATTATGGATGGGATCTTTTGATTATATTATTTCCTGCCCATTCAAGGTAGGTCTTAAATAGTTTATTGGAGTCCTTAAAAGATGCTAAGAGATCTCCCACCACCCATAACTTCCAGGAATCCCCTTGCAAAACCCAAACTGCCCCAGCTCACAGAGCAGTCACATGATTGTCCTTGCATCCATTATCCAGCAGCTACAATCTTGTGATTGTTCCCCTTATCCAACACCTACTCTCCAGTATTTACAGCCCCAGCAGCTATATTCTTGCAATAGCTCCCCTTATCCAACACCTGCCCTCCAGTAGTTACAGTTTTGGCAGATGCAGCTTGCAATAACTCCCCACTTAGCCCCCCACTTCTAAACCAACCAATAAAAACTTGCCAACTACTTGAACCCAAGCTGGACTCCCACCAACCATCCTATATAAGCTCTACCCCTTCCCCTGCCCAGGGTTGTTGCCATCTTAGGCTTTAACCTGCCTACAGATAGTCTAATAATAAAGCTCTTTTGAGTGAATGTTGGTCTCTTCTCCCTCTCAGGGGAAAAACTTATCATTTTGATGCTGACACCCAGGATCAGGAATGGAGATAAAACCTTCATAGGAGGCACAGAACCCACTTGCCTGACTGCAGCACCAACACTGATGAAATATCTCAGAGTAAGGAGAACACCCTCCTCTTTTCTGTCTGGCACTCTCTTTCTCTGTTGTCCAGGACAATACATCTCAAAGTCCCAGAGCTGGGGGAGAGCTGCCTCTGCTGGGAGTCCAGGACTCCAGGGGCAAGTAAGAAGGTGGAATGTCTCCATCCATTCCTCCACATACTCATTGGGGCATAGAGGCTCTCGAGGGGGAATACCTTCTTGGTTGTTTCTAATTTGTCTAAAAGCAAGAGTTTCTCCTGGCCCTATCCACTATCATGGGTCACCAGTTTGGGTTGCTTACTCCAAAATCTTAAAGCCATTGGTCTTGCTGCCGATTTGAGACCTAAGAAATTAATTTTCTATTACAATACTGCCTGGCCACAATACAGATTAAATAGTGGGCCAGTTTGGCTAGAAAACGAAACCCTTAACCTACAAATACTTCTAGACCTTGACAATTATTGTCAGCATCTCAACAAGTGGAGTAAGATCCCATATAGCCAGGCCTTCTTCAGCTTACACAAGTGCCCCTCTCTGCCAAACTTGTTCCACTTATCAAATCCTTCTCCATTCTCCTTTCCCAAAACAACCTATATCTGAACCCAGCGCTCCTTCTCCTCCTCCTCCTCCCAAAGCTTCCTTTGATCTTACTAAAGACATTCTCATTAACTCCCCTCCCTCCCCTCCCTATTAAGCCCCTCATGGCCAAATGCAGCTGCTGCTACAGCACAACCAAAAGATAATACTCCTCCATCTCCTCCTTTTCCCCCATCTCCAGATACCACCATAGAGTCTCAACCCTCCTCTAATCCCTCTCCTCCTTCTCTTACTCCCTACACAGCCCCTCCTGGCTGAGCCAAACCCATTGCCAAATCTTAGGCAGTAAACAACCCTCCCTCATCTTTGAGCTCTACCTCAGAATTTTCCCTTCTCTTTCCTTCCCAGCAGAGTACTCCCAGTACACCTGACCCTGAACTGTCACCCCCTTGTGAAAAGTGTCCAGGCCAGAACACACATCCATGTGTTTCCTTTTCCCTTTCTGACCTTTCTCAAGTCAAACAGCACATGAATTCATACTACTGACCCCACCTGATTTTTTTAAGGAATTCCAGTAACTTACTGTGATGTCTCCTGGCAAAATTTCAATGTCATTCTCTCTATTTTTGCCTCACTCTCAATGAGAAGGAATGAGTATGGCTACAAGCCCAAGCTCCTGAAGATATCTTGAATAGAGAGGGCCCTACCAACAGCCCCATAGGAGCCACTGCAGTGCCCTAGAGGAACCTAATTAAAGATATCAGGAAATGGAACCTGGCTGATAGTTTCACAACCTTATGATAACTTCCCTCATTGCAGGACTCCAGGTGACCACACACAAAGCAGTTAACTACAAAAAGTTAAAAAAAATTTCTCAAAAAGATGATAAAATCCTGCAGCCTTTCCAGCTAAACTCAAAGAAGCCCTCAAACACTATGTTAATGTCAGCCCAAACTTCCCTGAAGTCACTTTACTCCTCCGTAAGTAAGCATTTTATTTCCCAATCAGCCCCTGACATTTATCAGAAACTCAAAAAGTCAGAAGTGGGACCTGAACTGCCTGAAGTGACTTACCTTTAAAGTCTTTAACAATAGAAACCTAGAAAAAGCCCAGCAGGAAAAACTTGAGGAACCAAAGCTAAATCCTGCACTTAAGCTTGCCAACTCCTTGCTTCCACACTGAAAAAACAAACAAACAAACAAACCCGAAGTTCTCCTAAACTGAAAGGAAAAAGCCCACTGAGAACCTATCATCAATGTGAAGAGTTGGGACACTGGAAGCAGGAATGCCCCCAAAGACCAAAGGAGCCCCAAAGATGGTAAAAGCTTCCAGGGACCTGTCCACAAGGCTGGAAGGCAGGACATTGGACCGACGGGTGCATTGAGCCTCTAAGGGGTAGTGAAGCCTCTCCAAAAGCCCTGTTGGCTGCCCCCAACCATGACTACAAGGGTCCAGAGCAAATGGCTCCCTGGATTTTGTCAAAAAATATCGAAATCACAAAGCTCCAGGTGTCTCTAGATATGGTGGGTAATACCATTAATTTTTAAATTAATACAGGAGCTACATGTTCTTTCTTAGCTTCTTACTCTGGCCCTTCCTTCTCTAAAACCTGTCCCATAATGAAAGTAGGTGGGAAGTCTTGGGCCTTCAAGACTTCATACCACCTGTCCCCTGCTGAATTGGTAGTATTCTTTAAAGTCATTGGTTTTTAATAATACCAGAGTGTCCCGCTCCACTGTCGGGAAAGGATATATTGAAAGTGTTAGGTGTTCAAATGGAGATAATAGGATGTCTGCCAAAGCAGGAATCTGAAAAGCCCATTAAAAACACTGTAGCATTAAATATGGTGTTAACTTGGATTAAAAGTACATTAGAGCTCCTCCCCATAGATTTAAAAAGTCAGGTGGGCCCCAAATTCTGGAAAACAAACTTGCCTGGAAAAGCAATTCATGTCCCTCCTACTGTAATTCAATACAAAAGAGACCTATCTTTCCACAGAAACAAACAAACAAACAAACAAACAAACCCACAGTATCCCCTGAAGTAGGAGGATAGCAAAGGTATACAAACTCTTATCCAAAAATCTCTGAAAGCATGACTTCCCATCCTCTGCTATTCCTACTGTAACACCCCCATTCTGACCATTAAAAGGTCAAATTGGTGCTGGCAATGGTGGCTCAGTGGCAGAGTTCTCACCTGCCATGCCAGAGATCCAGGTTTGTTTCTCAATGCCTGCCCATGTAAAAAAATACATAAATAAAATAAAGTCAAATAGGTCCTATGGATTCATGTAAAATCTTATGGCCATAACCCAATTTGTCATTCCCCTTCATCATATCATACCTAAACCTTACAGTCCTCTCCTCCTCCTCAAAATAAATAAATAAATTAATTAATTTTAAAATCCAAGGGTCCACCCTGTGGCATTCAGTTCTTAACTAAAAAGATGTTTTTTTTTAAATATATATAACATTGTACCAAGATTCTCAGTTTTTATTTGCCTTTAAGTGGTAAGATCCTGGGGACACAGTCCCAAGACAGCTCATCTGGACAGTCCTACCCCAATAGTTCAGGGATAGTCCTCACATTTTTAAAAATGTGCTAATGCAGGACCTAGCCCTCCTGTCTAGCTCCCTCCTCCAGTATGTAGATAATGTATTAGTATGCAGTCCTATGAATGAAGTCTCCTTTAAGGACACCATTAATTTCCCAGTCTAACAAGATTACTAAGTTTCACCTTCTAGGGTTCAAGTTGCTTTACAAAATAATTTTTACTTTGAGTTTCCTCACCCCAGGGAAGTGCTCTTCATCATTTGAGAAAATCCAGGCTATACTTTCAGTACCAGCTGTTAAGATATAAAACCAAATGAAAAGAAAGAAAATTAATCATTAAAGGGCAACAATGAAGTGACAAATAGTAAAGTTGTTACTGTTTCAAAATACATTAAATATATTCTGACAAGTTTTATTTCAATAGTAATTGTATGTTGTGAATTCTAACACTAAGGTTAGGTTGGTTAACAACTAGACAATTTCCAAAATTATTTTGATAACATGGTATGAATGATATAAATAATGCATTTTTTATTAACAAGAAAACAGTGTAGGTTTGTTCTAAGACCAAATGAATGGTTGTTACAGAATGAGGAATATGTAAAACAAAACTTGAATGGACATGGAAGGTTGTAGAAAGTCTGTGGATAGAGAAATTTTAGTTGAGGTTAAGAAATGTTTGATGGGTCTATAATATACCCATACAAAACTAAAACTTAGCTTTCTGTTAAAGTGACAAATCTTTCTTAAATTATTATTCTATCTTCAATACAGAGTTTTACTTAAGTAATAGTGTAAAAAGCAAAAAGTTAATAGTTTGGCAAAATAAATTCCTGTGTCTTTGTTAACTTCAGCATGCACTTAGTTACTCAAAACAAAGCTTCAATGTCTTTTCCTCAACTTTATATGAAAAAACAAATATTGTTTCAAACCTGACAACTTTTAACATTCTGCTTTCTCAAGGTCAATTCCTAAAAAAAATCCTTTTATTCCAAACAGCTGCTAAAAATGTATTTTCACTTTATAAATACTAATTGCTAAAAATAGCTAAATTCATTTAATATAAATTGCATAAAAATTTTTATTGTTATAATTAAATTTTCCTGTCAACTACTTTGTTTCACTCTAATGCTTCTCTAGAAGTATTTGCAGAAAACTGAAAATCAAAACTTCACCTTCAATGAAAGGAGACTTCAAAGAAGTAAAGGAAGTTTAAAAATAATGCCCTAGTTGTTAACCAATCTAACCTTAGTTTTATTAGAAAAAGAAGATAAACCTTTGTTTTCACCTAAAAATCCTAAAAGATAACATAAAAATAATAAAGAGGGCACAAGAGAATACCACATATGACAACTGATTATGGCTAAAGTCTGTTCTATTATATTTCTCCTCTCCTTTGAAGATAATTTTAATTCCACTCTTAATACCCCTTTTCATAATCCTACTACTCCTCATTTTAGAACCTTGTTTTCTGCAACTCTTAACCATATTTATTCACAGAACTGTCTAAACAATGATGAATCAGGCTGTCAGCAACATGCTGCTACTCTGATAGGCACACTGGTACCAGCCAATTCCCTGCAACAAGAAGTAGAGACAACCCTATGCCCTTCAACATCTGGAAGCAGTAGGGAAAGTAGACCTCTGCCCTTCAACATCCCAAGAAAACTAAAAGGAAAAGTCTGGAATGTTAGGCTACTTCCCCCCATGAAGTAACTGAACCTTAGCAAACATTCCAAGAGATTCCCCCCACCCATAACTTCCAGGAGGCCCCTTGCAAAACCAAAACTGCCCCAGCTCATGAGGCAGTCCCATGGTTGTCCTTGCATCCACCCTCCAACAACTACAATAGTTTCCCTTATCCAACATCTGCCCACTGGCAGTTAAAGCCCTGGCAGCTGCAACTTGCTATAATTCCCTACTTAGCCCCTACCACCACCCTACCATCCTCTTAACCAACCAAGAAAAACCTGACAACTACCCATGCTCAAACTAGAATTCCCACCAACCATCCTATATAAGCTGTGCCTCTTCCTGCTCAGAGCTGCCACCATCTTAAGCTTCAGCCTGCCTGTGCATAGCCTCACAATAAAGCGCCTCTGATCAAATTTTGGTCTCTTCACTGCCCTCTCAGTCAAAAACAAAAACCTTACAAATGTTCCCATTTGGAATATGGAAATGTTTTGGTAATGGATGGTGACAATAATAGTGCAACATTTTGAATGCAATTAACTACATTGAAATATATACCTGAATATGATTAAAAGGGGAAAATATTAGATTATATGTATGGTAACAGAATAAAAGAATAAAAATAAAAATCCATGGAACTACACTATACAAACCCACAGTTAAATCATGGAGTTTAACTAATATTACAATTTTTTTAAAGGTGATAATATCAATTGTAACAAACATTCCACAGCAATGAAATTTGTTTGTGGTAAGGCAATTTATTGTTGTCCTATATTTTAAGCATGATTGCTCTGTAAACTCATAACTTCTTGAATAAGAGAAACAGTAGTGTAAGAGGATTTGGAAAAATTTGAGTTCTGATGTCAGACAGAAGGTAGAATTTGAAACTGATGCATTTGGATATTTAGCTGAGAAGATTTCTAAGCTAAGTGTGGAACGTACTGTCTGGTTTCTCTTTGAAGCATACAGTAAAATACAAGAGGAAGGGGATAAGCTGAAAACTGATCTCCTGGGCACAAAGAAACCAGAAATTAATGATTTGGAAAATTCTGATCTCTGGAACATGAGTTCCCAAAGAATAGTTTTTCATGTGAGGGTTTAACTGAATGTGGAACTTGTCAGCCATGTCAGAACTCACAACTGGAAAAGCATTCATCCAGGAAGGATCGGTGGAAAGTCCTAATGTCTGATATTTTGTACCTCTGTGAACTTTATCTATGGCCAACAATATTTTGTATAACTTTTATGAACACCCCTTCCATTCTGGACTGAAAGAGACAAAGAAGGGATGAATTGAAGGAAAAAATCACTTAAAGGAAAGAACCATGGAAGCTGAGGAGTGGACCAAAGACATCTTCTGAAGCCTTTCACCCAGTGTTTGGGGAGAACATTCCAGATTTTCAAGCATTTGGAAGGGGTTTGACTGCCATTTCCTCAGTTCTGAAGGACAAGCCATCACTCCATACATGACTCTCAGACCTTGAAACCTAATGGAGTACACCCTGTTTGATTTTGGAATAATATGTGAACTGTGACCCCTGTCTTCCTTCCAAGTTCTTCCTGGTAAAATATAAAGGTTTAACCTATTACTGTCCTTCCACTGCATGTTGGAAGCAGATAACTTGTTCTCTAGTTTTCACAGTTCCACAGACAGAGGAGAATTGTGCTCTAGAGTAGACCACACCTATAAATGATTTCAATGAGTTTTGTGCTAAACATTGTTTCTGAAATGACTTAAGACTTTTGGAATATTGTGATGGGATGAATGTATTTCACATGTAGGAAGAGCATGTCTTTTAGGAGTCCAGATGGTGGGGTATGGAGGTTTGAGGCTGTATGTACTGCAGTAAATGTGATATCAAATTTAATCCATTCCTGTGGTGTGAACCCATTGTAACTAATAGCTTTTGATGAGACTATTTCACTAAACGTGTGCCCCACCTCAATCAGGATAGCTCTTAATATATTCCTGGAGTCTTTTATAAGAAAGCGAAATTCAGAGAGTAAAAGAAAAGCCAGTGAGTGACAGGGGCCAAAACAAATGAAAACTGGAAGAGAAGAGAGAGACCAAAAGATGCTGCAATGTGTCTTTCCATATGACAGGGGAGCCAAGGATTGCTTGCAACCAACCCCAGAATGCCAGTCTTTGAAAATAAAGCATTATCTTGATGTTACCTTATTTGGAATTTCTTATAACCTCTCTACCAAAAGCTAATAAATCTCCATTGTTTACGGCAACCAATTCTATGGTATTTCCTTGAGCAGCCTACAAAACTAAAACAAAGACCAAGGGAAAGCTACTTTTGTTGTTAAGATTTTTTAGCTTATTTAAAAAAGATAGCAAGGTAGAAAATAGAGTTTATGTTGAAAGTTTCTTGAGTCTTGCTTATATGTATTTCTGCTAAAAAATGACTACTATTTCTCATTCTGTGGGCTCTTGACTTGCCTTTTTTGCATGCTTTCTTTTGTATGAAATGTGGCACATGCATAGCACTAGGCAGTTTTTTCACATTGTTTCCTGTCAGAAAAATTTTGGCTTTCTAAAAGATTCTTTTCATTTTGTAATGCCTCTGTCTATTTCATTCTGAGTTGCAGCATATGGGATCTTTTAAAATGTTGCAGATTCTCCTGTGAATCTTATTTGTGTCTTCTCCATTTGACAAAAACCTCAACCTAAAATCTTTTTGAGGTAAGCTCTAATATACCTTATGTTTCTCTTATGAAACAATCCTCTTAAACTCTATTGTTTTATTGAGAGGATATGTGAGTGATATCTTCTAAAATCTTTAGAGGGCCCTTTTCTGTAACTCATCTGTACTTCAAAACACCAAAATGTTTTTTGCAACATCTTAAAGGAATTTGCAGTTATACCAAGAGTTTTATTTTTAGAGCATGCTATTAAATTAATTATACATGACACTGTAACAAATCATCCAAAATTTTAACTACTTAAAACAAGCATTTGCTTTCTCACACAGAAAGCCAAGAATAGCTTAGCTGGGTGGTTCTGGCAAAAAGTTTCCTAAGAGGTGTTGACAAGCTATTGGTGAGGATGACTGTCATATAAAGGATTTGGGAGGACTTCCAAGATCACAACCAGAACAGTTGGAAGGAGGTTTCTGCTTTCTCCTTGTAGGCCTCTTCATGGTAGCTGACATCCCCCATAAGGAGTGATCAAAATGGAGGGAGTATGATTGTGCACTGCATTTTATGACAGTCTTATAGTCATAAGTCACTACTTCTGACTCATTGTATTAGAAGTGTGTCACTAAATCCATCCAACATTGAACAGAAAGTAATAATGCAAGGGCACAGAAAACAAGAGTTAGGGATCCTTTGAAGTCATCTTAGAGGCTGGCTACAGCAATGCGTCTCAGAAATCTTGAATACTTATTAGGTAGTAACTAAAGTATTACTTGCATTTCAGTTTCTCACTCAGCTCTTTCTAGAGCTTCAATTTACATATATTTTATACCCTTTTTATCATGACCTATTTACCCCTTAATCCTTTTTCTTTCTTTTATCATCTTTTATGCTTTGTACTTTGATCCATACAAATCATAACAATCTATATTCTAGTTTCTAAATCTCATCTCTGCTGTGTCTAATATAATGTTAAACCCATCTATTGAATTTTAATTTCAATTATTGCATTTTTCAGTTTTAGGATATACTTTTTATTTATTCTTCATCTTTTAAGTTCCTTTCTTAAGCTTATTAATCATTGAAAAATGCAATAGCTGTTATTTTCTGTGTGTCCATTTTGCTTTATTTTTGGTAATTTGATTCTGTTTCCTTGTATGAACTGTACATTTTTACATGTTGGATATTGTGTATGAAATGCAATACAGATTTTGGGTGGTGGTATTTTCTTCAATAGAAGGTTTAATTTTCCTCCAGTAGGCACACAGCTTATGGGCACATCACTTTGGCCCAGGCAATTCAGGCCAATATTCATTTTGCTTTTCCCCTGGAACAGCATTTCCAAAGTCTCAATTGAAAGCCTAGGATGTTTACTTGGCACCAATATACTCACAGGTCCCTAAACTTAGCTTTCATCTTCCTAACTTGATAGCACTGCTGAAAGTTCTGCTTAGCTTTTTAGAAGCATCTACCTGTTTGATTTCTATGCTATTTTGAGCAGATTTGGGGTCAACAAATAAACTAAATTGTCTGAAGAATATTTGGCTCCTCTTTCTTCTGTACTTTGGTCTCTGAAGTCAAAACTTGCATGTTATACCTTGTTTGAGTTTCCTAGGCTGCTCAAGCAAATACCATTAAATGGGTTGGCTTAAACAAAGAGAATTTAATGGCTCACTGTTTTCAGCTTAGGAGAAAAGTCCAAATCAAAGTATCATCAAGGCAGTGTTTTCTCCCCAATACAATGGCATTCTGGGGACTGCTGCCAATGATCCTTTGTACTGGTTCTTCTGTCACATGGCAATGAACATTGTGGTCTCTTTTAGCTTTTCAGTTTTATTCCAAGTTCCATTGAATTACAGCTTCTTGCCTCCCATGGATTTTCTCCATATCTGAATTTTATTCTAATATATAAAAGACTCCAGTAATAAGATTAAAACCCATCTTGATTGAGGTGGGCCACACCTTAACTGAAGGAATCTCCCCAGAAGGTTCTACTTACAATGTATTCACACACCCAGGAATGAATCAAGTATAATAACACATTTGTCTGGGGTACTTTCATTTTCAAACCACCACACACGTTACTGCTAATTTTTGTGTTCCCAGACAAGTGACGAACCCTCACACCCAATGCCACTGCTGCATGTTCTTCCTCTATGCCCCAACATAGTAAACCATAAAGTCCAGAGACAGAGAATAAGGTGATGGTTATGGCATTCACATCAATGCATTTCCTACCCTTCCAAATCTTTACCTGTCAAATGCTGGTCGACTTGTTTAATTTCTCAGGGCTTTGAAATATTGCTTTTATGCTTTAAATAGATTTCATTTCACAGTTACCATTGACAGATTTAGTCTGATGCCAATTATTTCTTTTTTTTCAGAAGCACAAGTCACTTCAATTTTATTAAAACATATGCACATATTTAATACACAGTTATATAGTTTTTATTATCCCCTAAACCCATTATCACCTAGAAATTTAAGGCTGTTAGAAGCTCAGATACAGTCTTGTATGGTAGGTTGAATTATGCTCACAAGGAAAAATGAAAAATATGTTCTTAATCTTAATGCATTCCTGTGGTGTGAATCCACTGTAAATAGGCCTTTTCAAGAGGCTATTTAATTTAAGGTGTGGCAAATTAAAGCATGGAGGAAGTTAGTCTGGATTACTGGCATCCTTTATAAGAGGAAGAATTTTCAGAAATAGTGAGAAAATGCCAAAAATGAAGGTGAAAATTAATAGGAACCTGAAAGTGAAAGGAAAGGACATTGACATGCAATGGAAAAGCTGGGGAACCCCAAGAATCACCAACAACCAGCTCAGAACGCAACAGTCTTTAGGGAAAAAACATTGCCTTGTTGACACCTCAATTTTGAACTTTGCCTAACCCCAGAATTCTAAACGAACATGCTGTATGATATTTGTTTTAGCGGCCAGGAAATTAAGATACCATGGTTATGAGGAATAGTCTGGGAATCAGAGGACAGACATATTGTTGCATCATGATACAATATGGATAAAGAGAGAAGAAAGATCTTTCTGTTAGTGGAAATTTGATTCCTCTGGTACCTACTACATTAATTGATCTCAAGTCCAAACCTGCTAAGGAGAATAATGAGACTACAAAATGCAGATTAAATTTTGTTTTTAAATTAGATTTTGCTTGGAACTACTAAAAACCCAAAGGAAAAATATGTTTTCTTGGAATCAATGGAAAATATTTACTGAACAAAAATGATAAAACTATATCATGTCTGCAAATGTCTATAGCTGTGAACATTTTAGCCAATAGAGGCCATGATATTATTTATAGATTCTTGCTTTGTACTTCAGATAACTTTTCTAAAGCCTTTTTTGGGAAATGAAACTTTCTGTCACTGCCTAAAAATAAATAACAACAATAATATTAATAATAATAATAAACATTTTTATTTTTGTTTCTGATTTTTAAATTGAAAAAATAGTGAAAATATTATATATATTTTCATTCCTTTCATAACTGATAATCAATATGATGAAACCTAAGAACTTAAATAAATAAAGGTAGAATATATTAGATAATGGAAAATTAGAAATACTATTATGTGTTTAAAGGTTTTTGCATTCAAGATCAGGTTTTTTAATGAAATAATTATGTCAATTCATTTTACTTAATTTATTTTAAAATTGGAATTTATTTACACCCAACTGAAAAATTTAGTTCCTTTTCTCCAAACTCTTAATAAAATCTAAACACCTTATCATATTCTACAAGGACATATATGATCTGAATCCTCATTGTACAAATAAAGTTGTCAAATTTCTAACATCATCTCATACTCTACCTCTTGATCACTTCTCAGTCACAAGAAATGTATTTTTTCTCCAAATTGTCAAGTTATCCTGATTTCTCAGTTACAGAATCAGCAAAGTTGACATCTGTGAAGTTACACTATATTCTCCATGTCTGCAGGTCAGACTGCATTTATAATTGAGAGACACAGCCTACATTGCCAGGGAAGCATACCACCCTAGAAGTCATATTCCACTTAGAGGGGTGAGTCAGAGTTTGGCTTAGAGAGAGGTCATATTTGAGTACCAAAAGAAGTTTTCTGGGGATGATGCTTAGGCCTTAGCTATAAGTAGGCTCAGTTTTGCCATTTTCAGAAATAAGTTTCATAAGGAAAGCCTCAAGATCAAGGGCTTGGCTTATTAAAGAGAGAGTCCCTATTGCTTAAGAGAATATCAGGAATTACCTAGGTTGGAAAGTTTAACAGTTCTATTTTTCTCCAGTCCCTCAAAGGAGTTTGCAAATTCCCCTCATTTTCTGCCCAGAATACCCTTAAATGCACTAGGGTATAAAATTAACATGTACAGAACTTAAGCTTTTATTGCTTATTCTAAGATCCATGTCAAATTAAGCTGAATTAAGTCATTTAAATAAACTGACCGCACAGGTTATATTAGGTAGTGTGCCACAAAAATTTAAATTTTGGACAAAATAAATATCTCCTTTTTGGTCTTACACAGAAGTTAAAGTCTTAAAATACAAATAATATTATCTGTTACCCTGTATCTGATTCACCTCAATCCTAACCAGATCAGCTTCATTCACATTTTAATCGAAGTCTGATTTCTTTCTTAGTTTTTTTGATAAACAATTGCTCTATGGAGAATGCTGATACTCAGAGCTGTGGAAGTTTAATATTGAGTTTCAGGTATCACACAGATATGTAAAGTTCCAGGGAACTATCAGGTTATACAATTTAGAAACAACAGTTAAAGCTTAAAAATAAATTGCCTGCTTTTTTTTTTTTTTTTAACAATTTAATCCCTGAACTTTTTATAAGCATTTTGTAAGGAAGCTACTTTCATTTATTTTTTCTAACAAACACCTTTATACATTTAACAGAGTTATATTAATTAACAGATAAAATACAATTTATCTATTTGCCTTGCTTCTCTTGAAGTCTTCTTTTGTGCTGGTTTGAAAGTATTCTGTAGTGCAGAAAAGCCATGTTTTAATCCTGATCCAGTCTTGTGGGTGCAGCTTTTTATTTTAACCTTAATTCAATATTCTAGGTGAGAAATTTTTATTAAATTATCTCCACAGAGATGTGACACACCCAATTGTGGATGCGATCTTTTGATTAGCTGGAGATGTGACCCGACACATGCCAGGTGAGTCTTGATTTGTTTACTGGAACCACTTAAAAGACAAACATTTTGAAGATAGTCAAAATGACAAAAACCTCAGAGCTGAAAGAGAAAGAGCCAATAGAAACTTTAGAACAGTGCTGACACAGATGCCGACATTAGGAAAAAGAGACATAGATGTTTGGAGATGCTTAGAGTCCAGAAGATATCACCATAAGATGTTAAGCAAGTCAGAGCCTGGAGAGAACCAAGGGAAGCCAAGGGATGAAAACCAGCCCTGGAGAAGCAAGTGAGGAACTCCCACAGAAGCAGAGGCTGAAAGCAAAGGAGCCCAGAAACAAAGGACCAGGAAAGGACCAGTGTACCTCTTGTTGGTGCCTTAATTTGGACACTTTAACTTCCTTAGAATGTAAACTTGTATCTCATTGGATACCCCTTTTCAAAAGCCACATACCAGTAGCTTGAAAACTAACACACTTTTTGTTGCAGATGAAGTTCTGACTTACAGATGACCACACGTAATTTTAGAGAAGCATTAGAGTAAAGCAGTATGACTGACAGATAAACTTTGTTGTTTCCATGATCTGCAGCATTTTCTAAAAATAACTAAAACCATTATGCCATTGTCTGACATACAGATCAGTATCAGGATATGACATTGATAGAACATTGTCAAATATTAAGGAATTTTTATACAATCTCTAAATATATGAATAATATTTTAGTCATACAAATTTAGCTAACAAAAGGACAGAAAAATCTCTTTTGGACACTAAATACCTCTTGTGTAATATGTTTTTCTATTTTAGCAACTCACTTTTACAAGGTGAGAGGACAAATCCTTTGTAATAGCTTCTCCCCAGGGCATTTTCTTTCTTAACATTTCTTGGCTCTCTCTAATAAGGGTTCCAGGAAAGGAACGTTTCCCATTCTGATCTGAGCAGGAAGGGTCACATCATGTAAACAATCTAATCAAAACTTCCACTCCACAATAGGTCTGTCCCACAGGATTGGATTAGAAGAACATAGGCTTTTCTAGGGCACAGAACAGATTCAAACCAACACAACTATCAATCTCTGGAAAAATAATGTAATTGTTCAATTTTCCCTAAGCCTAAATCTAGGAAAATTTTCCATAGCTTCAAGGACCTTTTATTTTACTCACTGAAATTTGGTGATTAGATGTTATTTATTACTCCTATCTGAAGGTTCTTAATAATGATCTGATTTCTATGACTACCATTGCAAATATTTTATTGGAAAAAATAATTTTAACAAACATGGCCTATTGTGCAATGTTTTTTATGCCCACAATTTAGATTCTCCAGGCCCAGAAAAATAAAGAATTCTAAACCATATCATCCCCATCTTTCTGCACCCAGACCTTCCCCTTTGGCTGCATTAGACAATTAGGCCCTGGGGGCAGAGATAGGTGAGAAAGGAAGAATGAAGGCTGGCTTCTAGAACTTGGATTTATAAGCTTTAGGTGAGGGCAGCAGAGGGTTTCTATGCCCCTATTTTAACTATTTCCAATTATTAGATCTGTTTCACTTAAAGCCATAGCTTTAGAGGCAGAAATATTAGCTTATACATTTATATAAAAGTGCTTATTTATTTTTAAGCAATTCCAATAGATCTCTTTAAAAAAAAATTTTAACCTACTATTACCATGGTATGAGAATATCCATACACACATACAGAAAGTTAGTCACACACACAAAAAAAGAGAATATAGAAATACTTTTGAAAGGGGCAAATAAAGGATTAAATATATATTCTCTTATCCCATTTCTGCCCTTTTGAAAAACAATATTAGAGCCATTCTCAGGCTGTATCTCTCCTGATTTTACATTACATTGAGGCCAGATTGTGTCGCAGAAATATACCCTTTTTCTCATATGCTGAAAACTAAAATCTTTCCAATTTTTCAAAAAGCCCAAATGTTCCCATTTTAAAGGATTTCTGTAATCAGTAAGCATTTAGGAACACTTGACCAATATGAATGCAGTAAGACACCAACTAACAAATTTAAAGACACTTAACATTTACTATACATTTATGTAAAACACCAAGTAATAACTAGATGAAACTCACCAACTAAAATAAACAGACATTAAATGCTTAGCATACCAATGAACAATTTAACAAGCATTGAACATTATGCCTAGGTAACATACTGATTAACAATTATATAAGCATATTTAATTTTGCTGAACACCAATTAATTTTTGGATTACTTATTTTCCAGGAGTATAGTCAACAGATAAACTCAGGTTAGGACCTCAAACCCCATACAGAATGGTACCCAGAAAACAGATTTTTTCAAAATCAAAGCAAGCGGGATCATTCTGGAAGTGAGACCCAGGCTAGGCCCACAGGACTCAAACTGCCATATTTACTCCCTGATCGACTTTACTCTGATGACCCACTTACCCAGTCAGTTGTCCAGACTTGGAATTGAAAACAGTTTCTCTCTTTGAAGTTTTTTAACTTCAAAGTTTTTTAACTTCCAGCTGAAAGGGTCTGGAGTGTCAGCATACCAGAGAAAAACCTGATTGCCAAGCCTCTAGACTGAAGAATATTTAGTGGCTGCAAAAGGTTCAGTTACTGCCTATGCATTCTACTGGGGTCCCAGACCTTTGGGCAGATAGCCTGCTTGCTTTTTAGGACCTTTTTGGTCCCACCAAAATGGCCCATTAATACTGAACAAAGGAGGTGAATTCTTTGCCTGATGGCTCAGCTGACCAATTCCTGAGACACTGGGGTTTCAAAGAGAGAATTTATGGTGAAATGTGAAGCAGGAGAGCTAATGACCTAGCAGCTCAAAATTCTATCTCCCTGAGTTTAAGAGGTTCAAGGTTTTTATAGACTCAAACAGGGTGAGATGGAGTTGTTACCATTGCAATAATAAGTATCCACAGGGCTGAGACTAAGCTAGAATAGCCACTATAACAATAAGTATAAGCAAGCTGAAACTAAGCCAGAAAAGCCATTACAATAGTAAGTATGAATTTACTCTAAGTAAGGGTGAGACTAGGTTAGAATAACCTTTACAGTATACGTATAAAAAAGTTAATACCTGAAATTGTGGAAATTTCAGGTATTAACTTTTGGCTGTTCTACAATATATATAAAGTAAAATAATCTATATAATAATTCAATAATCATAATCATCCATTAAATCCTAATTTCTCAGTTACAGAATCAGCAAAGTTGACATAGCCTCTGATGGTTCACTATATTCTCTGTATCTGCAGGTAGGACTGTATTTGTAATTGATATTATTAGGAACTGTTCAGATCCATTTGAAAGAAAAACCCAACCCAAAGTGCTTTAATACAGAAGGGGCTTTATCGATTCACTTTTCTGATAAGTTCAAAAGCAGGAAAATTTTAATCAGATAACTCACACAATATCCCCTGGACTTGGCATCTATGACTCACCCCTTTGCCTTTTTGAGGGGGGTAGGGGGTGGGGTGTGGGGTGCATGGTCCAGGAATTGAACCTGGGTCTCCCACATGAAAGGTGAGCATTCTACCATTGAACCATCCTTGCACCCACCCCTTCACTTTTAACAATCTCAGATTCCACAGCAAAGTTCCATACTTTCCTGTTGGGACAGCACAATTACTACAGCAAATTCAGCCCACTTATTTTTACACTTCAAAGTCCAGGAGATAGTAGTGGCCCTTCTGCTATCCCTCCAAGTATTGGAGTTTAATCTTTTTTGTTTACTTGAATCAGTTCTAGTAGCCAAGGAAATTTGCTTCCCACAATCAATCCCTGTAGCCAGGAATGTACTTGGAGTGTAACCCTTAACAGAAGGTAAAAGAAATGTTGGTAAAGAAAGGAAATTCGAGCAGAAGAGGCAATCAACAAATATCTATCACCCTGTTTTAGGGTGTAGCTCTTCATATTGATAAAATCAATATGATAAATACCACTAGGAATATACCTGTAGTCAATCAACTTAGGTTTATGAACTTCTCAGGAAGGAGAACACACTCCATGAGGAACAATGAACCATTTAACTAAGAGGACATAAGAATGTGCTTTTTATATGGGTGGGGTTTCTACTGAATGCAGGAGGGGATTAGAGAAGCCTGAGTCAGCTTGAATTGTTTATCACAGTAGTTTTATGTAGGAGGAATAATGGAGGGCTTGGGAAATCACTGATAAGAAAATTTTAATTGCTCAAAAAGATACTGATTATATGGCCTTGCCTATGTTTAGTTAGAAGTATTATTTTAGTTTCTGTTAGAAAAAAAAGGCAACTGGTCTTTTTACCAGTTGTGCTGAGTAACAGACTTAGGGCTGTTTCTTTTGCAACTACAAAGCTAAAATAAATGAGCTATGCCATCTCAAACAAAAAAAAAGAAACCAACAAAAAATCCACTCCCCAAATTTAACTCTTTTCTAAATATCCTAAGTTGGGAATTGAAACTACTTCAATGTGTCAAAATGACCTGAACAGCTCGGGTCCTTTGAGCAAGGATAGGATGTTCCATTTTCACCAATGTGATTTTGAACCATAAAGTTTTTCATAGCCTACAGTTTTTTTTGAACAAGATTTATCATTGACACTAATTAGTAAGAGCAGTTTTCCATATTAATAATACATAACAAGTGTCCTTTTAAGTTATAATTTTATTTTAATTATTTAATCAGGAAACTATCAAAGTTTCTTATTAAAATAAGGACATGACTATTTCTATCATAAGCAGAATAAAGGAGAAAAGATTAACCAAGCAATCAAACAAACAAGGAGGAGCAATGTCACCCACTAACATATTGTTGAGTATGTTATCTCCTAAATTGAAAGCCCTTAAATGATAACTTCTGGATCACCAGTTGTGAAAATTAGTTTAGTTAATTTTGTTCCATTTTATTTGACTTTATTTCATTTGTTTTCTCATGGACAGTTTAATATAAAAATTAGCTTTAAGGAAATTTTATTCAGTCCCAATGATTTCTCAGACAAGAAAGCAGAGATACAAGATAATTGTCCATGTTCATAAGCTAATTAGCTCCAGATCCTGGAGGAGAACACAACTGCTGTGCTCTTTCTGCCAAGTTGCGCTGTGGCATCGTAAGGGCAGCCACTGAGAAAGGCCCATGCAGAAAGATGCATGCTGCATTGCTGCTAGTTGTCAAAGGCCACCTTTCTCCCCTCAAATAATCCTTCTTCATCTTCTTACATGTGTCTGATACTGATGTGATGTTCATCTTGGCAGTGTTATTATTGATAAAATCATTTCCATTGCTATGGGGAGAACCCAATCATTTTTATGATTTGAATATAAAAGCATTGGCTACAGCATTTGCCACCTGATTGGTCTAAAAACCTCTCCATTAGTTTGTGCTGGACTGTGGGAGTTCATACAATTTGGAGACTTGAAAAGTCTTCAGTATTTGAATTTTAGGGGAAAAGCATTGGGGAAGGAGGAAGGTTAGGAAATAAATTTTATTGCAGGGGCTTTATTCAAGACTTAGGGCTATGTTAATTAAGCAGTTATATATGTAACAAGATTATTTTCATTTCTTTGAAGCATTTTAATATGAAATAATATTACAAATTATATAAAGCACTGCACTTTTTGAGTAAGTCTTATTAATTGTCATAGTGACAATTCTGAATTGCAAAAATATTGATCATTAGTATCTGAGTCTCTTGGATTGATTATTTGTTTGAGGTTGTTATTTTTGGAAGTGATTGGTAGATACATCTGTTTTTTTTTCATACATAATATGAAGTTTTTAGAACTTCAAAGAATGTTAATTTCTAGAAATAAAGAAATTGTTTTAGTTCCAGAGGACTGACTTTGACTTTTGTATTTAGCCTTATTCTTTCTTAAAAATGATTTTAATCTCTGATTCTGAGGGTCTGTGAAATGATAAAAATTAATGAAATCTCATTTTTCATAGGTTTAAGGAAAATTTTATCAGAAACATAAAATATAGTTATTTATATTAATAAAACAAATTTATATGATTTACTTTGATCTTTTTAGGATTATTGATGGTGTTAAGGGCCCTTGCCTTCTTCCCAGTCATCATAAGTGTATCTCTGCTATTTTGTGAAGAACTTTAAGAATGGTTTCAAGAATACCTCTCCATGCCTGATCCCTGAGATTTTTATCTTAGAAAGCAAAGATATATGGAAATTTCAATATAGTTAGAGGATGGGTTTGTTAGCTTGTGTTTAATACTGCAGTTGGTAAATTTTTGGAACTTTCTGTTTCCAATACTAAACATTTGGTTAATGTTTTCAAAATTTCATAAGGTAGGATAAATTTTTATGCAAATAAAAATGAAGCCATATCTGAGTTGAAATGAACTGAATTGTTGAGAGTCTATTAATCCTGCTAAATTTCCACAAAAAATTATGAATTATTTCAAGAATCATTAAAAAGTTTGTCTTTTCTTCCTTCATGATGAGAATATGGTCAGACTCAAGTGTTGCAAGACTTTCTGAAGTTGCAGAGCACAATGTAACAAACCAGAAACTGCATTTCTCATGGTTTTCATTGAATTACATTGTCACTAAGAATTGCCATGTTGCTGACTATATATATTCTTAAGTCCAAAAGCCCAAAGGTGAATGTTCACCACTGACCTACTTGTCAAAAACACTGAACAATTTTTCTCGATGCAGACAGTTTATATGATTTTTCCCCCCTACTTTGTCTTTATCACCTTCTCTCTTAGGTGTTTTCTATCTGTGTCTTTTCAGAACATTTGTTCAGGTGATGTCTGAATTTACAGACTTACTAAAATATTCTAAGATTTAACTTAGTTAATATATAACTGGAAGCCTGCAACCTGAAAAGTTAAATTTTAAGTGTCACAGTATTATATGACTATTACATGTTAAAAATATATTTTTGATATACTATTAATGACATTGACAATTATGACCTTTAATGTATACGGGAAAAGATCAAGAATGAAATTCCCCCAAACAGAAATGCAGTGATATTTTTGTAGGTTTCAAATTAAGAAGTTATTCTAAGTAAATAATTTGATCAGTAAATGAAAAAAAATTACATTTTTATTCACTATAGTAATTTATAGTTAGCCTCTATTTTTAACTATTTGTAACAATATTTAGTTAATATCGATATAAAGAAACTTTCAGGCTACTATACTTTATCTTAGCCTCTGTTTCAGATTAATAGATATTGAGTACTGATCTTTCTAGGTTGCAACTTTTTCCTCATTAATACCACTTGAGTATTATGCTATACTATGATTCAAACAGTTATCAAATAAATGTAACAGAGTGCATCATGAAATCTTGAGCTTTACTTTTTTGGTGATTTAACTGTGATGTTACTCAAAACTCTCATAGGATTTTAGCATTCCTTGAATATATTCATGTGTTTTTGTGTTGTATTGGGTAGTCTTTTTTTTTTTTTTGAAGGTGTACTTTACCCTAGATATTAGGTTAAAAAAAAACATCTGCTAAATTACTCTTAAATTTCTTCATTTGTTGGTACAAAATACAAAAATTTGAAGGTCTTTATCCTGAACACTACTTTATTTTGTTATTTTTTAAGTCATGTGAAATTTTGGACTTGATCAACTGAATTTACTAACTGGATATTTTTATGATTCAGTTTAAATCTGCTTAAATGTCTGAAAAGGTCATTTTGTTTTTTTCTTAATGCTTTAGATACTTAAATCTACCTTCATTTACAAGAGTCTTTACCTGTTTTTTAAATTACCATAAATACTTTTCTTTTAATTTATTACCCTCCATTGGATTCCTTTTGTGTGAGAATCGATTGGTATTTACAATGTCAATATTTACCCTTCTCTGTTTTATTCTTATAGGATGCTATAAAAACATTTGCAGAATTTTTAATTTTATTAGAACTTTTATTAGTTACTCTTCACACCATTTTATAAGGTTAAAAAAACTATCATTATTTTATAGATGGAAAAAAGGAGTAATATTAAATCACCTACTCAATGGACCGTATGGCCTCATTAGACATCCAGTGTCAATTTACCTAGATACACAATTAGATTCATGCATTTGAAATGTATTTTCTTAGCACCGCTATTTATATAGTTTTTAGAAGCCTATTCACCTAGAAACTAGAAAAGAAAGTGCAAAAATATAGTCATAGGTTGAAAACAGTAAGAGCAGGATATATTATTTTTAGTATTTTCTGTGAGAGAACTGACGTGTTCTTAGAAAGCATGTCAGGACAAAGAATAGCATAAATAATTTTACTCAAATGACAACATTTTAAATGAAAGGTAAAATGAAATATAGCGTGTAAACCAAATAACACTAAACAGTCTTTTCAACTTTTTCAAGTATGATAGAAAACTTTTTATTTTGAGATCGGTTTGAATTCACAGGAAGTTGCACCAAAGGTATAGGAAGATTTGCGTTACTTTTGCTTTCTTTTTTCTCTTAAGGGTAACAACTTGAATGACTATAGCACATCACCAAAACCAGGAAATTTACATTAGCATGCTCCTAACTTATTACATACACTCATTTGTGTGTGTGGATATTTAGTTCTATTCATTTTCATTGATAAAGAGCTCTTTTACCACCATAAAGCTCTATCATGCTAGCCCTTTAAGTATCCACATCCACTCTCCTTCTCCACTCTCATCGCTAACAGAAGCCACAAATTCTTTTGCTATTTCTACAGTTTTCTTACAAGAACATTATATAAGTGGAATAATACATTATGCAACCTTTTACGATTGACTGTTTTCACTCAGCTTAATACTCTGGATATCTATCCAAGTTAATGCATCAGCCTTTTTATCCTCTCCTTCTGGGACTCCAGTGATAAGAATGCTAGAACTTTCCTTGTTAGGTCATACTTCCTTAAGGCCCTATTTATTTATTTACTTATTCTCTCAGTTGTCCAGAATGGGTAATAACATTTGATTTATCTTTGAATTCACTGATTCTTGCCCTCTGTCACCTCCATTCTGCTATTGAGTCCCTCCCATGAAGTGTTTTTTTAGTGTATTTCAGTTATTATGTTTTTCAAATCTATGATTTATCTCTTTTGTATCTTCAATTTATTTTCTGAGATTTTTTCATTTGTTTCAAGAGGGTTACAGTTGTTCACAGCTGTATGTACACCAGAAAACCATGTTCTTATACCTAATACATGCTTGTGGGTTTGAACCCATTTTAGGAAGGACTATGATAAGGTTAGTTCAGTTAAGATGTGACACACCTCAATCAGGATGGGTCTTAATCCTGTTACAGAACAGGATTTTAAAACAATGTGAATTTCAGTCACAGAAGGAGGCAAATTCTTGGGAAGCAAGAAATAAATTCGACAGAACCCAGAAGAGGACTGAGAGGTCAAGAGAGACCACCATGTACAATGGCATGCGATAGAAGAGCCAAGGTCCAAGATTACCAGCGGCCAGTCCCAAAATGCCAGTCATTGGAAAGAAAGCACTGCCCTGATAATACCTTGATTTGGACTTTATCTTGGTCTCAAGAGTGTGAGCAAATAAATTCCCATTGTTTAAGCCATCCTTTTGAATGGTATTTGCTTGAGCAGTCAAGGAAACTAAAATACGTGTTTGTAATTGTTCACTGAAGCATCTTTATGGTTACTGCTTTAAAATTCTTGCCAGGAATTCCAGTATCTCAATTTTTACTGTTGGTGTTATGCTTTTTTATTGTATTTTCTCATACAATTTGTGATTGTCATGGTTCTTGGTTTATATTTGATTTTTAAATTATATCCTAGATAATTTGGGCATCATGTTTTGAGATTCTGAATCCTATTTCATCTTCTTTTTTATCAGGCATCATCATATTTAGATATTTAGCTTCTACCAGGTCCTGCCACCAGCAGGTTGGTAGGAAAGTGGAGTGTTGGTTAACCCCATCTCACTCTACTTTACTCATTTTCATTGATATTAGGTGATGGTGGAAGTTCAGTTTCCTACTGGGCCTTGCTGTAACCATGGTGGAACAGAAGACTAGAGCAATGTCTAGCCCTACTCCATACATCCTCATTATTGTGTTGCCACTGGGGGTTGGAGGCTCAGTTCCCTTCGGTAGTCTGCTGATACTGCTCTGATGGTGGAACCAACACTCTGCCTACTTCAGCCAAACAGAGAATGGAAAATCAGCTCTCTGCTTGGACACAGACACTAGCCTGACAATGGAATTGTAGAGCTGCCTGTTTCTGCAAACTGGGGATGGAAGGCTTGCACTTGTGGTTGTCAAAATTCTAAAATCACCCAAAGATTTTCTGTCCTAATCCCTGAGATCATAAAAATGATGAGATATCATATCTTTGATTATGTTATGTCATTTAACAAAATGGATTTTTCAGATGTAATTAAGATTTCTAAGAAGTGAACTTTGATTTAATCAAAAAACAAATTATTCTGGTAGTGATAATACATGAGTTCTTTAACCACAGGTAGTTTTCTCTAGCTTGTACCAGAATAGGCATTCAGAGATACTCAAATAATTAGAAAGATTCTGCATATTTTGCTGACTTTGATATGGAAAAGGCCATATGCAAGGACAAGAGAACAATCTCTAGGAACCCATTCAAAATTCTGCCCTCCATAACTGTGAGTTAATAATAAGATTTTGTTTGAATCTTCTAAATTTGGGGAAATTTGTTGTGTAAAAACAGGAAATGAACAGATTTGATCCTTTGAATTAAGAGTGCTGCCATAAAAAAATATTTTAAAATGTGGGAATGGCTTTCGAATTGGACAGCATCTGAAGTCTAAAGTTTTGAAGAACATTCTAAAAAGAGTTTAGTTTTCCCTGAACAGACTATTAGTGGAAATATGGATATGAAAGTTCTGCAAATGAAGGTAGGAAAGGAAGTGGGGAACATTATAGAGAAATCTTAAGACAGCTTATAGAAGCCGAAATTGCTGTGAAAAAAATTGTTGAAGGTAATCCGACTTCAAGAATGTTGCCAATAAAAGTTGAGAAGGAAGTGAGAGACATGTTATAGGAAGCTTAGGGAAGGAAAATCCTCATTATGTGGTAACAGAATGCTTAGAATTACTGTGTCCTACAGTAATGCTGAAAATAGAAATTGTAAGTGATAAATCTGTATATGTAGCTAAGGTGATTTCCAAGCAAAGTTTTGAAGTTGTTACCTATTTCCTTCTTGCTGCTTATTGTAAGTATGAGAAGAGGGAAACAAATTGAGGAGCAAAATATTAAAGAAGTAAATGAAAATAGGATTTGATGATTTTGAAAATACCCAGCTTCTTTAGAATGTCAAAGATGCTAAATTAAAGTACAGCATGCCAAAATCATGACATAGAGAAAAGGCTAAGTGTATGACTGCACAACTCTTTGTTGAAACCTGAGAGTACATAATAACTACACAAAAGGTCATCCCAAGAGATCAATACAGCTCCTCATAGGTCTCTCAATAAAGCCAGGGGACCTCTAGGAAGCCTAAAGACATTGTTTCTCTGCTATCTGGGCAGAAGCCAAAGATAACGATGTCATTATCTTAAAAAGATTTGTGGACATGGTTACTTTCTAGTGCAGTGAATCCTTGTAACATCCAAGGGAGATCCACAATGTTTTTGAGAAAATTCTATCAGCAGAAACACTGCCAGATTGAACTAAAAGGAACAAAATGGGAAAAAGAAGAAAGGAAGTTCTCAGACCACCAAAATTCTACTAGCAAGAAGCAGGCTGATAAAATTACTCAGTTGCAAATGTCTGCTATTTTTTCATGAAAAAGGATGACTATTTTAGTTTTCCAGAGCTGTTTTGACAAATACCACACTCATTGTCTTTAATGAAAGTAATTTATCAGCTCATAGTTTTGGAAGTAAGAAGTCCAAAATCAAGGTGTCACCATGCTGTGCTGTGTTCAAAGTCTGCACTATTCTGTCGATGCCAATCCTCCGTCACATGGCAATGTCTCCCTCTGATTTTGCTTACTTTTGACTTCTCTTGACTTTCTAGGAATCCTTTACTTATAAAGTCTTAAGTCATTTTAACTAATTCAATTTGGCTTCATCTAATAGGAGCTTCAAAAATACCTTTCACACAAGTCCACCTCTAAACCAATAATAACATTTTCAAAAGTTCTATTAACAAATGGGTTCAGATCCACAGAATCAGGAGTCAGGATTTGAATATGTCCTTGTGGGGAGCATGAGTCAATCTACCACAATGACTTAAGATGGCAGAAATAAGAATCTAGAGAACAGATCCAAGAGTTAAGGGTGTACAACTGTGAACCATAGAGGATCATTCCCAGGCCTTGAAACAAAATGTAACTTGTTCAGAAAGATTTTAAAACTGTTTGAACCAGTGACTCCTTTTTATTTTCCTTTTCCCCTTATTGAACCAGAATGTCTATCACATGAGCCCTTTAAGAACAGAGAATTTTCTCTGGCTGGAAGTAAAGGGAGAGTCAGAAATATTCACAACCTGACAAGGATTTTTCATGCTGTCACTAGCTTTGGAGATGGGAGAGGGGCACACAGATAACCCAGAGAATGTCCTCTAGGAGCTAAGAAGGAGCCTCAGTGAATAGCCAGTAAAGGAATTGGTATCTCAGTCTTAAAGCTGCATGGAACTAAACAAAACCTCAATAAACCTGTAAGTAAATTCTTTCCCAGAGCATCTGGATGATAGACTAGTTTGGATGATAACTTGAATTCAGTTTTGTGAGATTCTAAGTAGAGGATTCAGTTGAGGCCACCTGAATTTCTGACTTTAAGGACCAAGAGTTAATAAATGGATATTGTTTAATTTAATAAATATTTGATAATTTTTCATGCTGCAATAAGAAGTGACTACATATTTGGTACCTGGAAGTGGGTGTCCTGCTATAGAAAATACTTAAAAATAGAGGAGCAACAATAGAAAAGCTAATGGATTTCCACCATCCCTGAAGGGGAATTCAAGTGCCACCTGCTTCCACTGAGCAGAGTATGAGAGATCAGCCACCTACTTGCCCCACCGACAACACTACAGGAGAATCACAGTGCACCCTCCTGATTTTATGGGGTGGTTATGGGATGGGAGATATATACCTGCTCACCCCCACTGAAACAATGGAGATAGGAATTTATTTCATGTATGGTTTTTCTGTTCTGTTAGATCGCCCTTCTGATCTTTTGTTGGGAGTGACATGTTTATATTGTTCTTTTGTGCCTGTGGTTTTTGGTGGTTCTGGGTGGTGGGCTATCCCTTTGCCTTTTTCACATGTAGGGAAGGAATAAAGAAAGCCAAGGAATTCACCTTCATGTTGTTTCTGAAGTCCTAGGGCTTTAGGAAGTGTGCCACCTTCTTTCCACCTTTCTGAGCCTTCTTACATTTGTTGTTGTGTTAGGTCTAGTGTTTTTAGTTGTAAAAGGGAGGACCTGGGAGGAGCATGGCCATACCACCTTGGCTAGAACTAGAAGTCTTGATCATTAACATTTTAAAATAATGACTGAACACTTGGTAGTAATAGTATTTTGGGAAAATTATGTTAGAAGTGTTCCGTGCTTTAATAACATGCCATCTCATACCACAGCAGCACAATGTATTATGTCTATTTCATAAATGAGGCAATTGAGATTCAATAAGTGGAAAAAAAGTTTCCCAAAGCCATGGATCTGCTAGGTAGCAGGGCATTTGAAATTCAAATCCATCTTCTTGAGGGTCTGAGTTAATTTTTTTCTTCTATTTTAAAATTGTGAAGTGATAACAATAGTATTATAAATTTGATTAACACTTTCAAATACTTTTTATTTTTTGCAATTATGGAAATATATACTTTTTTTTTTTAAATAATAGTGCAAACTTAACTCACACATATCTCTTGCAGTCATAAACAGTGAGTGGTGCGCTTGATGTCCATAACTTCTACAGCTATTACAAAGTAAAAAGTCAATCTCCTGCACACTCTTGACTCCCATCTCCTGCAAGTTCCCGGTTTTGAATTCATTAATTTAAAGTGTAACCATAACTTTGTGCTTCAGTTTGCCAGACAAACACAAGAGCAGGTAGCTGAGTCCCACTCAGGGAAAGGATTGTTTAGGTTTCCTGGCTGCCAAAACAAATACAATGGAATGGGTTGGCTTAAACAGTGGGAACTGGTTCATGGCTTTGAGGAAGGAGAAATCCAAAAGCAAGGTGTCATCAAGGCGATGCTTTCTCTCTGAAGACTCTGATGTTCTGGGTCAGGCTTTTCTGTCACATGGCAACCTCCCCTGGCCTCTGGTTTCCAGTGGCTCTCAGCTTCTGGCTACTCCCTTTGTTTTCTCTCTCTTTGTGGCCTTGCCTTTAAAACCTTCAATAATAGGATTAAGACCCATCGTGGACCACTCTTTAACTGAAGTCAACTCACAAAAAGCCCTGTTTATAATGATCCATACTCACAGGAATGGACTAGGTTTAATAACATGCTTTTCTGAGGTACGTAGAGCTCTAAACCATTTCAAGGACCATAGTGATTGTGAAGTAAATTACATAATGCTTTTGGCCACACAGTCAAGAATATTATTTCCGTTTTAGAAAAATCAAACTAAAAGAGATAATAAAAGTAGTCTTAAGTGGGAAAAGAATTACTAAGAGATGTTTGGAAAGGAGGGAATGGTAGTAAAAACCAATAGCAATGATTGAGGGTAGAATAAGGGTGGTTGGTTATATAAATAAGAGACACAAAACTTTTTCTGAAGCAAGCCAGTTAAGCTATATGAGTCTACCTTTTCACTGGAATATCTATTTGGGTCACTAACCTAGCCATCTACAGCAAAACACTTTGGAATACATGAAAATTAGAATGCTTATACTATGTAACAACCTAAGGAAGTCTAGGTCATTGAGTCATTCCTAAAAGCTAGATTACAGTAGTCAAAAATTTCAAAATTTCATATTTGAACTCTTAGTAGTATTATAAAAATATTAATTAATCACAGTTTGTTTGCATTAATCTTGTACTGTAATGGCAGATGAGGAGATGTATCTAATTTTATGTTGGCAAAAGAGAAGATGGTTTTAAATAATTGGCTTACTTCTTCAATGAATCCCTGCCTGTTTGATATGAATTGCCATCTGAAAACTATCAATGTGTTGATTTTACAGATGTGATTCTTTTTTTATTACAAAGACAAAATAATGCAAAAGAAAGCTCTAATGGATTATTTTACTTCAGATTACTTGATGATGCGGGTACTGAACAATAGTATAAACAGTGCATATGTCAGGAAAAGGCGAGAGAGCCCTATGCTAAAGAATCCTGCAAGTGTCATCACAAAGTTGATTTTATGGAAATACAAGGAATGCATATAGGAATAGTTCAGATTTCCGGGCTGCTTATTCACAGTTTTAAACCTATTATAAGAAGCAATACTTTCCTGAATGTTAAAGGAAAATACTTAATAGTTACACAAAACTAGAAGTAAACTTTGTTTACAAATGCAGCGATATTGTTCTCAAATTCAGTATCAAAGTCAATCAAGACTGAAAAGCTAAATTGTTATTTATGTGCTACTCCCTCATGGTTCCTTTTCACTCAAATCATATTTGGAGGCTGAGTTGTGTTTTGTGATGGAAGGTAACATTTGCTGAATGTTCTAGGTGACATTTGTTATATTCCTTTATTGAAATCCCAAATCCCATTTATAAAGGAGAGTTCAATCAAAAAATATTTTCAACCCATTTACTGAAGCACAAAATATAATCTTTGTTACTTTCTCTTTCCCAATTTGCGAATTTCTTCTGAGTATTGTGAAAAGGAGAAAACATGAAAGTTTTTATATAAGAACACAGGATTTCAAGGTAATTCTGTACACTGGAGGACGTGTATTATGCCTGGATTTGCTGTAAACTTTACCTGAAATGAACTCAAGACTATTTGCAAGTATTAAATGCCATAGCATATGTGAGAAAATAAATCCTATATTCGTATGTTTGATGAGGCTTTATTTTCTATTTTGACTTATTAAAAAGCATATTTAAAAATAAAAGTGAATGAAATGATAGTTTCTGAGTTCTTGCAATATTTATTATGATAATAATAAATTCTATTTCCATGCCAATATTAGGTGTTTGTATGTTGTCACTAAAAGTGTTCATTCACAGTGGAAGATTGCAAAATAAATGCATGGCGTGAAGAAAAATGGAAGTATACGCTGAATGTAATCAAAACTAGCTAAATATTTTCCAAACTAATCTCACTTTGTTTGACTGAAATGGCTTAAATTTTGATGTCTGTCTCCTGAAATGGAAAAAATTTGGTACCATGTGTTGTAGGGTTCTCTAGAGAAACAGAATCAGCAAGAAATATCCATAGTTATAAAATTTATAAAAGTGTTTCATGCAAACACTTTTTTACAAGGTCTGTAGGGCAGGCTGCAAGCTGGTAACTCCCATGAAGTTCCTTAACCAATTCTCAGGAGAGGCTGGCTGGACAACCTCCGATAAAGGGTCTGGATGAACTCCACAGGACAGGCTCATTGGCTGAAGCAGGAAGAGAGACTGCCTCTTTTGAATCCTTCTTAAAAGTCTTGCAGTGATTAGACTAAGTGTCACTCATTGCAGAAGACACTCCCCTTGACTGATTACAAATGCACTCAGCTGTGGATGAAGCTGACATAATCATGATTTACAACCATGAAATGCCCTCATAGCAACAGACAAGCCAACACTTGTCCAACCAAACGGGCACCACCACCTGGCCTGTTTGACACATGGAACTGACCATGACACCATGAAATATAAAGCAATTTTAAACTGAAGATTTTGAAAGCAAAATAAATTTTATTAATTTTATAAGTTTACTATATGGTAAACCTTTAAAATTAATAGAAACAAAATATGGCTTATTCAATACATATTGTTGAGATAACTTCTAGCCTTTTAGGAAATAAAATGAAGCTGAGATTTTCACATGCCAAATCTGAAATTTTATTTAAAATTTTAAATAAAAGGCAACAGCTAAATAAAACAGGTATGAAGATTCATATTGTGGAAAAATGACACAAATTCCAAAAGACAGAGCCTTTTATTGAAATTACATCATTGTGCTAGCTTGAAACTGCTAAGTACCCAAGAAAGACATTTTATTTCAATCCTGATCCAATTTTGTAGGGCCAGAATGACTGTTGAGGGTTGATACTTTAATTAGATTATTTCATGGCGCCTGACCCACTCAATTGTGGGTGTGGCTTTTTAGTTAGATTACTTCCACGGAGATGTGGCACATCAAATTGTGGGTGTGAACTTTTTGATTAAAGATGGAACTCCGCTCATTCAAGTTGGAACTTCATATGTTTACTGGAGTCCCTTAAAAATGGAGACATTTTGGAGAAAACACAGTTGCTTCAGAGCCAAAAGAAACACAGACATTTGGAAATACTTGGAGAGCTAACAAATGTAGCCTAGGTGCTAAGCAAGGACTTACAGAAATAGCCAGAATGTGAAGAGAAGAAATCTATGGCCCCAGAAGATGCTAAGCTAAGAGATGAAACCCAGCATTTTACCCCAGAGCAGCTAAGTCAGGACCCACAGACACTGAGAAAGTCAGTGGAATCAGAAACTGGAAGCAATTGAACCTGGAAAAAGGACCAGCAGATGCTAGCCATGCTTTCCCATGTGATAGACATTGGCCTTTCTTCTTGAGTCAAGGCGTGCTTATCTGGATGCCTTAGTTTGGATATTTTTCAGGCCTTAGAACTGTAAATTTGTAACTTAATAAATCCCTTTTTAATAAGCCAACCCATTTCGGTACATTGCATTCCAGAGGCATTAATAAACTAAAACAATCATCATTAAAAAAAAACTCAAGATAATAAATACAAAAACTATTGCTACTAATAAAAGAGAGAAAAGTTTTATAATTAAATAATTCACACTTTATTTTATTGTAATAGGATTTTAATAAATTAGTCAAAGAGTAATATCCCAAATAAAATTTAAGCAAAAAAGTTGCAATGAATTATAAAACAGATGGTCAATCTCACTGATAAAGAAACTTTAAAAAGTATGTCTATGTACATGTTTTGCTTTTTGTATATAGAAATAAATATATTTATAAAAGATCATGAAATTATTAAGATTATTGTTGGCTAGGAAATAAAAGGCTCTTTTGTATGCTTTCTTATGTATATAGTGTGAATTGAATTGCTCCATAATTTTTTGGAGAACCATTTAGTAATAGCTAAACATTAGTAACTGTTCTTTGCCACAGACATCTTCACATAGGTGGGACAATATAGGCATTTATATAGAAGGCCATCTATTCGCTGCATCATTTTTTCTGCACTTCCTCTTTAACAATTTGGTTAAGCATGAAGTATGACCCTCAAGTACATTACTTTTTGGCACAGGAATGAGTAGGAAACTTTTTCATTATTTGTTTGTGGGAAATACATTTATTTCCCCACCTGATGCCCCTCCTGCTTCTGCTGTGTTTGGAAACCTGTGGGGACAATTATTTTCTCTCAGTAATTTGAAGGCACTATGCTTTTGTCTCCTAATTTATATTGAGCTTTTGAGAAATCTTTTCAGATAATCTACCTTTTATTCCTAGTTATTTTTAAATCTTGTTTTTTTACTTCAGTTTTTTTTTTTTTTAGTTAGTGGTTTAATTTTACTTTTCCAATGTATGGTTCATTATACTTCTTGATTTAATTGTCATTTATTTAAGTATTTTGGAATATTTAAGTCATCTTCTCTTTAATATGGTCTCTCCATTATTGTTCTTCTTTACCTTTCAGAAACTTCAGTCAGTATTGATTATGTTCTTTGAATTTTATCCCCCTCTATTCTTAATCTCCCTTTCACATTTCTATTTCTTTCTTCCAGTGTATTTGCTAAAATCATTCTTCCTTGTACTAAAATCCTTTCAAGTGTAATTACCCTGCCATTAAACAGAAAAAAAAAATCTGTTTTATTCCAAGAATTTCTATTTGGGTCCATTTTTATTTTACCCTTTATTATTTGAGCTTTATCATTTTTGTATTGCTTTGGCTCTTGCTTTTGTGTCATTAGTCATTTTAAGTTTATTTTACTAATGCACCCTGTAAACTCCTAGATTATCTTCATGAGTTCTCGAATTTGAACTGTAGACTTATTTTCCATGGATTGTTATTAGTGGGAACCCTGTGGGACTCAGATTGGATGGATTTCTATTTGAAAGGGTTACATGCTTTCTTTTACAAAACTCCACTAGCTATTACTTTCATGGGATCAATTTTAATGGTCTAGGATTATAAAACTAAAGTGCAATGAAAACACCTATCAATAGGTAGAGGGTAATATTCTGTAAAAGTTGATGAGAAATTGGAGGAAGTTTGACATTACTTAAGACATTACTTAATTCAATGCCTGTATTTTGGTAACATTTACAGAATGGGGGGGGTAGAAAAAAAAAAGAAAGGGGAGGATTTGGGGAATATTGCAGGCAAGGAAGCTTAAGGACTCAGTCCTTCCACCAGAACAACTATTAAAAAGGCAGGCGCTGCCTGAAACAACTATTTGGAAACTCCAGAAGCCAGTAGAACACTGGACAGCAATCAGAAAAGAGTGAGAGTAAGAAGCTAATTAATTACATTAACGACTACAAAATTGTTTTCTCCAGATGGCAGTTATTATTGCTAATACCCCACTCCTGCAGCAGGCTGCTGTAGGGCCCAGCCCCTGACTAGCTCACAGGTGTCAAAAAGAGAAGTAAAAATCCTCTTCACCAAGACTAGGGGTAGACACAGCCAATCATGGTCATGGCTTTGGATTAGTGGCTTCAGATCACTGGGCTGAAGTTGGGTATGTTCCAACCTGCCCAGACAAAGGCAGCTGAGGAGACACAAAGGCACAAGTCTTTCTCAGGTCTAGGTATAGTCAGTTAAAGGGCTACATTTGCTGGGTATCTCAAGAAAATGCAGCTGTGGGGAGCCCTGGAAGAAGATGCTGTCACCCTTTCTGATCCTCTCACCGGTGAGGTTTGGAGCTGATCTGTATCCCCTTTGTGGGTTCCTGGCCTGGTTTTGGCCTGAAAAGACAGAATGAAGGTAGAAATACATAACAGGAGAAGACATGGAATATTCACAAATATGTGGCTATTAAACCATACACTCTTGAGTCAGCAATGGATTAATGAGGAAATCACAAGATAAATTAGGAAATATTGTGACGTGAATGAAATGAAAATGCAGCCTACCAAAATTTATTGGTTCTCTGAAAAGATCAATAAAATTGAAAAACTTTAGCTAGATAGATGAAGCAAAAAAGACAGGACACAAATAGCAAAAATCAGGAAGAAAAAGAGGGATGTTACTGCTGAATCTGCTGAATAAAAAGTACTATAAGAGGCTACTATGATCAATAGTACACTAATAAATTGCATATCTTAAATGAAATGTAAAAGAAAATTATAGACCAATATCGCTTATGAATATAGATTTAAAAATCCTTGAAAAAAATATTAGCAAACCAAATCAAACATCATTTTAAAGAATTATTCACTATTATCAAGTGTGATTTATCCCTGTTTTGCATGGGTGGCTTCAATATATGAAAATTAATTAATGTAATTCACCACATTAAGAGGATGAAGGAATTAAGAAACCTTGATCATCTCAATTGATGCAGAAAAGGAATTTGATGAAATCCAGCACCCTTCTTGACAGAAACATTAAGAAAAGGAAAATCCCTGAAAATGATTTTTCATGTGTATGAAAAATCCACAGAAAACATCCTACCTAATGGTAAAAGACTGAAATCTTTCCTCTAATATCAGGATGAAGACAAATATGCTCACTGTCACCATTATTTTTCAAAACTGTACTTGTACTAGCCAGAGCAATTAGGAAAAAAAGAAGAAGAAGAAGATGAAGAAGAAGAAGAAGAAGAAGAAGAAGAAGAAGAAGAAGAAGAAGAAGAAGAAGAAGGAAGAAATGCAAGGCATTCAAATTGAAAGAAAGAAGTAAAAATCTCCACTTTTGCAAATGTCATGATCCTATGTACACAAAATCCTGAAAATACACAACAAAGTTCTTAGAGCTAATACGTGAATTAGGTACAATGCTGGGCCTACATTTTGTCCCCAAGACCAATATGGAAATTGACTGGTGTTTTTATATACAAACAATAAGCAATGAAAATAAGAAATAAAGAAAAAAATCCATTTACAATAGCAACAAGAAAAATCGACTATCTGGGACTAAATCTAGCCAAAGATGTAAAAGGGCTCATATAAAGAAAACTACAAAATATTGCAAAAAGAAATCTAAGAAGCCCTAAATAAATGGAAATACATACTGTGTTCATGGATTGGAAGACTAAATATTCTTGTCCACCTTACCCAAAGCAATTTATAGATTCAATGCAATCCCAATCAAAATTCTGACAACCTTCTTTGCAGAAATGGAAAATCCAACAATCAAATTTATATGTAAGAGTAAACAGCCCCAAATATCCACAGCCAGTTTGAAGAGAGTAGATGAAGTTGGAGGGCTCACACTTCCTGATCTTAAATCTTATTACAAAACTACATTAATCAAAACAGCACGATACTGGCAAGGACAGACATATAGATCAACAGAATTGAATTAGGAGCTCTGAAATCAATGCTCACATTTATGGCCAACAGGTTTCTGACAAGCGGGCAAAAACCACTCAATTAGGAAAGAATTGTCTCTTTAACCATTGGTGCTAGAAAAACTGGATCTCAGTTTCTAAAGGAAAAGATAGAAGATCCCATCATACATCTTATACAAAGAATCAACTCAAAATAGATCAAAGACCTTAATATAAATGCCTTAATATAGTTTTCCAGAACTATCAAATTCCTAGAAGTAAACATAGGGATTCATCTTCAGGTTCTTGTGTTGCAATGGTTTTTTAGACTTTACACCTAAAACACAAGCAACAGAAGAAAAAAAGTAGAAAAAAATGGGACCTCATCAAAATGGAAAACTTTTACACCCTAAAGAACTTTATCATGAAAGTCAATGACAACCTACACAATGGGAGAAACTATTTGGAAACAACATATCTGATAAAGGTTTAATATCCATATATATAAAGAAAACCTTCAGTGTAACCAACGAAAGACAAACAACCCCTCCCCCCAAAAATAGGTGAAAGACTTGAATAGGCACCTCTCCAAAAAACATATGCAAATGGCCAGAATACATATGGAAAGATGCTTGATATAATTTGTTATTAGGGAAATGCAAATCAAAAGTACAATGAGATACCACTTCACACCCATTAGAATAGATGCTAGTAAATAAACAGAAAGTAACAAATATTGGAGCAGATGCAGATTCTTCTAGTTTGCTAGCTGCCAGGATGCAATATCCCAGAACCGGAATGGCTTTTAAAAAGGGCAATTTAATGAGTTGCTAGTTTCCAGTTCTAAGGCAGAGAAAATGTCACAGTTAAAACAAGTCTATAGAAATATCCAATCTAAGGCACCCAGGGAAAGATACCTTGATTCAAGAAGGCTGATGACGTTTAGGGTTTCTCTCTCAAGTGGAAGGGCACATGGCGAACACAGAGTTTCTCTCTCATCTGGAAAGGCACGTGGTGAACACAGTCAGGGTTCTGCTCTCATCTAGAAGGGCACATGGCAAACACAGCATCATCTGCTAGCTTCTTCTCCTGGCTTCCTGTTTCATGAAGCTCCCTGGGAGGCATTTTCTTTCTTCATCTCCAAAGGTCGCTGGCTTGTGGGCTCTCTGCTTCTCATGGCTATGTCATTCTGCTCCCTCTGAATCTCCTTCATTCTCCAAAATGTTTCCTCTTTTATAGGACTCCAGAAACTTACCAAGACCCACCCAAATGGGTGGAGACATGTCGTCATCTAACCCAGCTTAACAACCACTCTTGATTAAATCACATCTCCAGGGAGATGATCTGATTACAGTTTCAAACATACAGTATTGAATAGGGATTACTCTGCCTTTACAAAATGGGATTTAGATTAGAACATGGCTTTTCTAGGGGACATACATCCTTTCAAACCAGCACACAGATAAATAAGAACACTTATTCATTGCTGGTGGCAATGTAAAATGGTGAAGCTGTTCTTCAGAAAGCTAAATATAAAACTACCATATGACATGGCAACCCCAATACTAGATAAACACCCAAAAGAATTGAAAGCAAGGACTCAAACAAATATTTGCACATAGATGTTCATAGTTGCATTATTTCAATTGCAAAAATATGAAAGTAACCCAAATGTTCATTAACTAATGTATGGATAAACACAATGTGGTATAAATATACAATAGAATATTATTCTGAATTAAAATGGAATAAAGTTTCTTTTATATGTGAGAACATGAATGAACCTTGAGGACATCAAGTTGAGTGAAAAAAGACAGACATAAAAAGACAAATATTGTGTGATCTCACTGATATGAAATAATTAGAATAAACATACTCACAGAATCAAAATATAGAATATAGTTTACAAGGGGTTGGGTTTGGGATGGGGAATAGGGAGCTAAAGCTTAAAATATACAGGGTACTATTTGGAATGGTGGAAGTGTTTAGGTAATGGATAGTGGTTATGGTAGCACAACATTGTGAATGCAATTAATGCACTGAAATATATCTGTGAATATGATTAAAAGGGGAAACATTAGAGTGTATATATAGTAATAGAATAAAAATTGAAAAAATACTCATACAACTACATTAAATAAACAGCGAACCCCAAGTTAAACCAAGGACTACAGTTAAAAGTACAATTATAAAAATGTACCTTCATCAATTAGAAGAATTGTTCCACACCAATGCATGTTGTTAATAATAGTTGTGATATATGGGAATCCCATATTTTATTCATGATTTTTCCATAAACCCACTTCTCCTCTAATAAAAAAAGAAAAGTTGAGAAGGTAATGTGATGTGGCAAAGTAATAAGTGAAACAGACAAATTTTCTAGAAAACCGTGTTAGACATGAACTTACATCCCAATTATAATAGCTTTGAAAACAATTTTTTGCTCTTTCTGGTAGATGTATGAAAGTGCCAGCTGGTGCAACTGAAAAATAAAATGCCCACGTTATTTCGACCTCTAAGAGAGCAAATCTCAGGAGTTTATAATTATGACCATTAAACAAATTCAGCTTTGAATGTCAAATCAAATGATGTTTTATTGTCTTTCCTTATTTCTTCCTTTCTCTGTATGCCTCTCTTTTACTCTTTGGTTTTCCTGTCTTGTCTTCATAGTGATGAAGACAAAGCGGTACCTTCTTTATTCTTCTTTTGTTTTATATTTTGCACTTCCTCCAGCATATTTTTCTTTCCTCTCTCTTTTTACACTATCTTAGTCAATTACTTAGTGCATTTTTCAGGGGATTTTATATTTCATCTCTAAAAAATATGTGGGGTCTGTCTGTTTATTTCATCTGTCTCTATTTTGTCTCTAGCCTCACGCAATTATCTTAAAGCTCATCATTCACTGTGGTGACACAGCCTGCTGCACAGGGATTTCTGATAGAATATACACTGTGAATAAAGGGTAGTCAAAATGAACTTCTACAGTCTTACAATTTCCACTTTTGAATCCACACATTTTTGTAAATGGTGTCTGCCTTACCTGTAAAAATGATTTCTTTTTTAGTTAGGGATAGAGTGGTACCACAAGGCCACTGTATAACTCATCAATTGTAAACAGTTGCTTATGGTTTTAAAAATCTTAGGAAGGGAATTATGAAAATGTGTTTGTAATGAACAGTGATGATGGTAGTACAACATTGTGAATATAATTAGCAGCACTGAAATAATATATATATATTATATATACATATGAATGTGGTTAAAAGGGGAACTATTAAGTTATATACATAGTGCTAGAAAAAATTTAAAAATATATATCCATGGAACTACACAACACAGTGACCCCTAAGTTATAAACTATAGTTAACAATACAATTATCAATGTGTGGTTTCATCAATTGTAATAAATGTTCTACATCAATGCAAGATGTTAATAAAGGATGGTGTGTCAGTTCAAAAGTTTTATGTACCCCAGAAAAGCCATGTTTTAATCCTGATCCAATCTTGTGGGAACAGCCATTTAAAAAAAAATCCTGGTTCAGTACTGTAGGGTGGAACATTTTGATTGGAACATCTCCATGGAGATGTGATACACTCAATCGTGGGTGTTAACTTTTGGTTAGATGGAGATATGATTCCACGTATTCCAGGTGGGTCTTGATTAGTTTACTGGACTCTTTAAAAAAAAGAGGTAACATTTTGTAGAAACCCTAGAAATGACGGGCGCTAACAGACACGAGAAGCCAACAGAGAGCAGAGACATGGATGTTTGGAGATGCTGGGAACCCAGCAAACATTGCTGTATGGCTTCCCATAAGATGTTAAGCAATACAGAACCTGGAGAGAGCCAAAGGAGACCAAGAGGTGAAAGTCAGCCCTGGAGAAGCAAAGGGAAGAGAGGCTGAAAGCAACAGAGTCCGAGGGTAGAGGACTAGCATATGCCAGACGTGTGACTTCCCAGCTGACACAGCTGTTCCAGATCCATTTCTTGAATTAGGGTATCTTTCCTTGGATACCTTCATTTGGACATTTTCATGGCTTAGAACTGTAACTTGTAACATATTATATTCCCCTTTTAAAAAGTCATTCCAGTTCTGGTATATTGCATTCTGGCAGTTTGCAAACTAAAGCAGGTGGTATCTGGAAATCCTGTATATTATGCATGATTGTTCTACAAGCCCACAACTTCTCTAATAATAAATGAATAAATACATAAATAAATACTTTCAATTAAGAAAAATAACTTAGGCATTAGAAGACAGAGCAAATTGAAAGAAATAAATTGTATTTTTCTCCTGAGCATGTTTTCTCCCGTATTGCTGTCTTTTCTGGGGAGAAAAATAATCCTCCAGATTAAGCTCTTGGAATGTAATTGCTCATCTTTGTTTTGGATATTAAACTTTCCTAATCTTCCACAGCTCCGTGAAAATTCTCAGATACTTCACCTTCCCTTTTGCCCCATGTCTTTTCACCAATGCTTTGTACTCGCAAAACCACCACTTTCAGTTAAGTATACCAATAGGTGAAGATAGAATGTATCTGATAGAAAATAGAAACAAATTAGAAAATAATTGAGCACTGTGGTCAACAAACAGATCTGTGCTGCCCCCACCAATCATGTAACTTTGTCCAATGCTTAAAACCTCTAGTTTCTTAGGACATATCGGAACTCCACAAAAATAGCTTTTGGCTATGTTTTGGGTAAACCACAACTGTGTGAGAAACATATCTGAAGCTCTATGATACTATAGTTTTTTATGGTTTCCTGTAGCCATAGCATTCTGCTTTAATTTCTTGGTTAGAAATAAAATCAATACTGACATTTGTTTCTAAACTATGCAGAATGACTGACAAGTCATGAGATTCACTTTGCAAAGTGAAAAACAGACATTTTGATGACTGAAATTACATCCTAATCCTTTGTTCTATCAAAGTTGTTAGTTGCTAGCTGTCATCTTAAGGCTGGATCTCAGCTGTTTATAAAAACCTCTCTTAATGGGAATGGGTGGGCTAGTAACAAATGATCGTTGTACTTCCATCTTTGCCAAAAAAAAAAATGTCTTGACATGATGAAGTGCTCTAATCAATTTTAGCTTCTTTCATTGTCAAAAAAATCTATTAACCTATGGGGAACTATGGCCTTAAAGGCCAAAGAGTCAGCATTGCTGATTGAGTCAGATCCATATTTTTCATTTGGCAGTTTTGCCCAAGTTGAAGGAATAAGTCAAAATTTAAAAAAAAAGTACCAGAAGCATGTTTTCTTTTCCATCATATGTCCAAATGCTCATTCTGAGGTGAGAGTTTTTACATGATTCAAAGTGATCTCTTTGGACTTTTCTATATATGAGATACTGCTAGAAGTTTATACTATACAGCTCAAGGTAGCACTCACTTTTCCTTAAAATGTATTAAACATCTATCTAAGGAGAAAATGGATAAGGTTTTCTCCAGACTTCTTGATGGTACTGATCTTTGTGAGTCAAGTAAACTTACTTTTCCATAGGGAAAATCAATGTTTGAATCAGGATTTATAATAGAATAGTATCTGAATTTTATTTTGGAGTGAATTGTTAAATAAATGCAATATGATTGACAAATTTACTGAAACTCATTTTTAAAAAATCATGTCTATCAAATTATATAAGTCAAAATTTATCAAATCAACCCCTTCTGATTTAATAAGTTACCATACATCTTGGAATACAGACTACATATATGCTAATTTTATAATTGGCTATAAATGAACATCTTAGAATTACTGACTTATATAATTTGAAAATGATAGCCCTGCACATTGTTTCTCATGGGTAAGGAAACATATATCCTACAGCCATTGGGATAAATGCTGACAGTCTAAATATGGCCATATGCCAAGACCTTCCTTGACTTGGGATTTTTTTCCTACCCACTTGTGAAACATCTGAAGCATCCTCCTTTCATATGCTTCATTAGAATTTAGTTGGGATGGATATGCTAGGAAGAACAGATGCAAGCAAAAGCCAGTCCTGCAGAACATTCTTTACCAGTCTTTAATAACTCAGACCTTTGCTTTCTATACTTCTTATTCTACCTCCTATTCCTATTATTCTTCTCCCTTTACATTAAAAGTATTCAACATTTTCATGCCCTCTTCTTCATCTCTAATCAAAATTTTGAAGACAATCTCTCTTTCTAACCACGGGGCATCTTCCAAATATAAAAGGGGTAGAGAGCATATGCTATCCAGTCAGAACTGATGGTGGCCATCATGATGGAGCAGGATTGTGGAGACCTCATACTGTGCCAGAGGCACTAAACTTGAGGGAATATATATGGGGGGATTGGGAGAGCTAGCATCTTGAAATCACACCATAGCCAAGTTGCTTTTTCCTGAGGTCAACTATAGCATAATTTTTACGTAGATGCACTTCATTGGCTAATATGTCTCTGAACACTGTGGAAATGTTTTATTATGTAGGTTTAGGGAAATTAAATTTATGTGGCTTAAAATACAATGGGCCTGGGGTTATGCAGAAGAACAGCAAAGCACAGAATTACTCAATTTCAAACTTTTGCATTTCAGTGACTGTTGAAATGCTATTGGTTATCACAGTCTCAGTAAAACTGTGAAGTCAAAATATTTTATCATAGTAAATTACTTCAATATATATTCATGTAATAATACTAAATTGTTTAAATGTATTTTGTTAACTTAATCAATATTCTTTTTAATCACTTGTGAAAATAGATGCAAACATTCTGAATACTATATTAGTAATATAATTTAGCTATGTGCCAAGAATGATATATTAAAATGCTATCATCCTGTACTAAAAGCTTTATCAGGAATTGTGTATATCATAGGCACTGCCTTTGACTCGGGCTAGAGAAAAGAAAGGCTCTTTGATCACTGACCACTTGTGAGCTCAGATAATTCGTTGAACTTTGGAATTATATTGTCATCTTTAAAACATTGATGCAATGAGGGAAACTAAGCAAAAAGGTAAACTGAAGAACAATAAAAACTTGGCATAGATTTCGTTGATTATTCTTTGTTTTTCACAAGTATGATCCAAAATGGAATCAAAAATTATCAGCTGGGCAGGCCCAAAAAATCAGGCTGGTTTTTGGGGGTCACAATCTTTATATTTTGTGACACCTCTTGAAAACAGTCAAGTGCATCAGCAGGAGATACTCTGCAACTAAGTAAAACGATTAACCATTACATTTCTCATAAGCATTTCGTTCTGCTACTAGGGAAGCCCTCCTCCATTGGTAAAGACCGATGGGAGTTCCTTTGCACTCCAGCATCTGAACAACATAGTGGGTACCAGGCTATGTCTCTATGTGGCAGATGCCAGTATGCAAAAGTGCAGAGTCAATGCACTTCTCTTTGGTAGCAGAGATATCTATTCTGAACATACCATTAGGTAGAGCTCTCAATTTGTAGACGTGAAGTAACTAATAAGGTATTACAAGAAAAAAGCTGTGTTATAAGAGCTACTTTGAATCTCAGACTCTGTCACTTATTTTTGTAAACATTATCCATACAACATATTTTTTGATAATGTCTAGACTGTTAGATTAAATATCCTAGACCACATATAGTTTAGTATGTAAGAAATTCTTTGGTTCACTTTGCCAAGGCAAAAAATCTTGTCTTATTCCAAGTAATCATTACTGGTCCCCAACTTAAAAAAAAAAGGAAAAAAAAAAAGAAAAATAAATAGTATATTTTTAATATATAAAATATATATATTTTATATATAATATATTAAAATATGCTATAGTAATATAGACTTAATGTCAGAAATTGAAAAGTGGTTTTAGTACAAACATAACTCCCTACATAATCTACATCAACACATAAAAGAGAACAAACATGAACATATAAAAACGTAGAATAGATATTTGATAACATTTAGCTACCATCATAAATAATAGAAGGAAATTATATAATTATTAAAAGCTATTTAAAATAACTTGCTAAAAATGATTCCAAGGTGGAAAGCTTAAAATATTTCAATTAAAATCTGGATCTAGCTAGGTATGTCAAGTATCAACAGTATTTGCTTAATGTTGGCTTGTAGGTTCTAACAGATGCACTGGAAAAGAAGACCAAATAAGCAGCATAAGCATTGAAAAAGAAGAGATGACTCCATCTTCTTTATTGTCATTGAATTCCTAGAAAAAATAATAGGTTCTAGTAAAAATCTACCAGAACATGAAAGAACTTGGTAATTTGTCTGCATACAATATTAACAAGTAAAACCAATTATTTTTACCCTAGTAATACAGGTAAATATGACATTCAAGATGCCACATCAACTCTAAAACTCTAAAGCTTAGAAATATATTTTAAGAAAGGTTTAGGAATTATATTTAAAATCAGTGAAATATATAAAAAGGATCTGAACTCATGTTCTTGGATATGAATCCAGTATCTTGCAGATAACAAATCTCCAATAATTAATGTATAAATTCAATTCAATCACATTAAGATTTTCAAAATAGTGCTACCAAGGATAACTTCAAGCTTCAACCTTCATATGGCAAAGCTTTACAAGATCCAATAAGAAAATTGAAGAAAACTAAGAGGAACAAGAAGGAAGAGGTAGAGGAAGAATAGAGGAAGAAGGAGGATGAGGAGGAGAAAATAAGACAAAGAGAGAAGAAGAGGCAAAAGAAGTAATGAAGAAGAGGGAGGAAGAGAAGGAAGAGAGGAGGAAGAGAAGAGGCAGCAAAAAAGGCAAAAGAGGAAGGAAGGGGAGCAGGTAGAGGAGAAGTGGAAAAGAAGGATGTGCTAAATAGTTGATTATCATATCACGCTATAATATTATTATAATGACATCAGTGTAGCACTGACATCGAAATAGATTAATAGAACCAAGCCACAGAACACAATATGCAGTGGTACATCTCAGTATATGGAATAATTTGTTACATGAAAAGTGGTATTTCAGTTCAGAAGGAAAAGGACATATTAATTTTTAAAACTCTCTAGCCCAAATAACTATACATCAAGAAGAAAATTAAGTTGTATACCTATTTTAGAGTACAGACTTTTGGAGGTAATAAAGATGTAAATGTTAAACAATAAAATCATAGAAATTGTTGAAAAATTGAAATAAATAACTATAAATTTAGGGGCATGGCAAATATTATTAGCTAAAACTAGAATCACAGAAACCATAAAAAAGGTATGAAAACTTCTGTTTCTGTCAATACGTAAAGCGTCCAAATGGTAAGAGTCTAGATTTCAGAATGCGCTAAGAACACTTACAAATCAATGATGAAAAGAAAAGTGACCTAGTACTTGGTCAAGATTTTAAATAACTAACTGTGAGAAGAACATATCCAAAGGACGACGACATGCAAAACAAACCTGAATTCACTATTAGTAAGAAAAGTTAACAGGAGATATTTTTTACCCAGCAGACTGGCAAAAAAATAAATGTTAAAGGAGGGCAGTGCGACGGAGGCGCAGTGGCAAAATTCTCGCCTGCCATGCCAGAGACCCTGCTGTGATTCCCAGTGCCTGCCCATGCAAAAGAAAGAAAGAAAGAAATGTTAAAGAAGGCAAACAACTACTGTCAGCTGGGAGGATGGGAACATGATATCTCATAGATAGTGTGGTAGAGTGTGAAATAACACATGCTTTGAAAATCAAACAAAAACAATCAAAATTTAAAATAGTTTATCTATCATTTTAGCAATCCCGATTCTAGGAATCTATCCCTTTAATGAATAGAATTTAGAGATCAAATTTTATATATGATAGTTTACTGCAGAATTTTTGTAGGAATATACGAGCTTATCAATTTTTTGTAGTGGTCTATTGAATTATGCCATATTCACTGTAAATTGATATGCAGCCACTAAAATGAATTAGTTTAAGTTCTATCAGTTGGCTTGCAGGATATTGCAAAATGCATTGTTGTAATATAAATGTAAGATGCAGAAAAATGTGTCAAACACTTTTTTCAATCGTGACAATTATTCTCTATATTATATACATATGCGCATACAAAATCTGAAAGTATTAATATTATATTATTAATTCATTTACACAGATGGAAGTGAGAAAAATTAAGATGGTAATATACAGGCATTTTAAAACTGTTATATTAAAATGAGAAAATGAGCCTATATTACGTATACTTTAGTATATATGCATAAGCGACTTTAATTTAAATTTACAAAAAAGTGGAAAGAATAAAAATATAAGAACTTCAAAGACGATAGTGCTGACTAGGTAGTGTAGTAAAGCTTATTATTCTTGCATTTACTTTAATATAGCAGTCAAGCTTATTTACATTTAGTAAACATTTCACCTAATGACAGAAAAATTAACAAAATCAATTTGTTTCTTAACTTTGAATATAGTGTTTATGCCATGTGAATTTCTTAAAAGATGATCAGTAAATAAAAAAAATAGAGAAAAAGCTAAGTGGCTGTCATTTGTAGTTTAGATAGATCAGGTCACATTCAGTTGTGATTCAATAGCTGCCATCTTGCTGCCTACTTCAGAAGTTCCATTTCATGTGTGACATACTGCCAAATTGAGGATGTGTTTTTTATTTTCTTTATGAACACTCACTCTTTTAGGTAGATTTAAAAATATATTATTATTGGAAAACTTGGAAGAACATTCTATCGTGTATGCAGTGTATTGGTATTTATTTGAGATGTGATAATAAATGTTTCACCATATGGCACAGCTGAAAATAATCTGTTTTAATATGATTTTCTTTTCTGAAAATCTTTTCCTTCATCAGGAAATCAACTGACAAAAGAGTACAATAGGAATCGTTATGACTAAGATAAAGGAAAAAACACCTACCTAAAAGAATAGTAAAATCTTGCATGTTAAAGGAGTAATGAAGATTACAAAAACTGAAGCCATCCTCTGAAATTGTCACACTTCATTCTCTTGGAACTTAGATCCTCTGGAAATAACATTTTAATTGTTTTAATGTGAAGCAGAAGTATGCCACATTGAAAGCAAAACTGAAATTACATTTCGTCTTTACTACACATGCTGCATTATTAAGATAGTAACAGTTGCTAGGAGAACTTCTGAAGAGTATTTGTTTTCAAATTTTTAGGAATTAAATTTTTCACAAGTACAGGTCAGAAACATATGGCTGTTAAAATATAAACAGGACAAAAATAATCCCAGATTGGAGTTTACAGTTTAGAATTAATAAGGAAAACATTTCATTATTTTTTATAACGGTCAATTATCAGACCAAACAATTAGATGAATTCTACATCTTGATTTAAGGGAAAAACAGGTACTCGGTATAGATTATGGACAAGTTGAAAGGCCACTAGAACTAGGAAAACTATTTAGTTTTGTTTTTGATACAAATGAGTCATGTGGCTTTGGGAAAAATGATATAATATTGCTCATTATCTGCCTTCTGTGACCTGTGATCATTTACTCCAGTTTACCTTGGACAGTCTCAGTTTATGACTGTGTCCCAACATAATTTTCACTATCTCCCTTTTTCTTTCAAAAGTGCTTTGGTTTGGATGCTCAATTATATCTGTCATCCTGTTCATGTTCAGACACACACTCCTGCATAGCGTTTAAGGCTCTTTGAAGCCAATCCGTGGAACCCACAGGGAAGTGATTCTTAAGTTTGTGTGCATAAGATCTTTTTTTATAATTAAAAAAGCTGTGGTTTTACAGAACAATCATGCATAAAATACCAAAGTCCTGTATACCACCCTGTTCTTAACAGCTTCCATTTTGGGGGTAGATTTGTCACAATTGATGAAAGCATATTTTTATAACTGTTCAGTAAAGGTCTTCTTTCTATACATCACATGATGATTCCTGGGCCTTTCTCCCTGAGCTTCCTATTCAGCAATTCTGCTATATATATGACACAAGTTCTCTTACACATATAGCGAATACTTACATCTATCCAATTTTCCTCTGATTTTGGACACATGACAGAATTGTTCTTTCTGGTCTGCTTTATGTTGAGTGGGACGTATGAGTGGTTCTGAATATCGGGTTGAATGCAGGGATGATGTGTATCCCTTCTAGGCCAGAGCATAGTTTTTTTTTTTTGATAGAGGCAGCAATATTTGGGGTGATTCTCTGAATGACTACTACCAGCAAAGCTTTATTTCCTGCTAACATCTAATGATGGGCATGATATGGGAGTGAGAAATAAACCTTTGCTCCTTTAAGCCATGGATTTTAGTTGTTTTTTTTTTTTTTTCCTTTCTTTTCTGTTTCTACTTTAGGAAAATTTGACCTATCTTGATTGTTACACAAAGATTGCAGCCCACTATTTGAGAACATTACATGGAAAGTTTATTGGGCCAAAGTTAGTACTATCTGTATTAGAGAATTAGCGTAGAATTTCAACATGTAAAGATTGTATGTTAGAGGATCAGGGAAATAAAAGAGTTTAAAAGATATTTTACAAAGATAGATGGAAATTAAGAGGATGGAGTGTTTCAAAAACCTCAAATAGTTGCATGAGTCAAATCCTGGGAAGTTAAGTAAAATGATAATTGAATTTTTTTTTTAAACTTTTTTATTAATTAAAAAACTTAACAAAAGAACATTAATATATCATTCCATTCTACATATACAATCAGTAATTGTTAATATTATCATATAGTTGCATATGCATCATTTTTTAGAACATTTGCATCGATTTAGAGAAAGAAATAAAAAGACATCAGAAAAAGAAATAAAACGATAATAGAGAAAAAAAGATTATACATACCATACCCCTTACCCCTTGCTTTCATTTATCACTAGCATTTCAAACTAAATTTATTTTTTCATTTGTTCCCCCTATTATTTATTTTTATTCCATATGTTCT
>PVIY010018334.1:0-47390 GCA_004026745.1 Myrmecophaga tridactyla | reverse complement strand
GAAGGGCAGCTCATGGGGGGCAAACCTGGCATGGCGTTAGATGTCCCAAACCACGGAAACAAGTAGTGGTTTTCACAATCAGCCCTAGAAACAGACTCACAGGGGCAGGAGCTGCAAATTGCAGATGCCCAGCAGCTGGCGAGGAAGCTGCTTCTCTCACACTTAGCTCGTAGGATGCCAGCAAAAATAACAGTTGGTAACCGCGTGGCTGTCTTTTATCGATCACTTACCATGGGCTGAGGGTTTCATCACACACACAAAGGTTTGAAGGCATCGTGGATTGCTGCCGCTAGAGTAGTGACAACAGCCCTTCAATTTAATAATTGTCACCACAATCTGCTTTCGGTGAGATCGTGCACAACAAGTACTTAACGTGGGGTCGGGCTCATTAATTTTGCTGTTGTTGTCGTCATAAATGCATTAGAGGATGGCGAGGAAGAAGAGGATGCACCGATGATGCGTTTGTTGCTGTGCCAGTCTGCATGTGGTAGCACAACCCCATCAGTGAGACCTACTGTTAGCCCATTTTACAGAGAAAGCAACCAAGGTGGACTATGTAACCTACTCATCCGAGCCCACAGAGCTGGTAAAGGGCAGCACCACGTCCCCCCCATAGATGCCACCAAGCCCTAATTCACCTAGAAACCTAGACTCTGCTCCCCACGCCACCCTGTGGTTCCCTGACCCCCTACCCGGCTCTGCCTCTCCTCTGCTAGGGCCTGGTGCCATCCCGGTTTCAGATGTCCCTCTTGGATGTGGCCGGCTGCCCTTCTCCCCCTCCCCTGGGAATGCCGGATCCATCCTCCGGAAGCAGCTGCTGCATCCGGGAAAAGAAGGGTTCCCGGTGAGCTCATCTTACAAGGCTACCTCCAGCAGCAGCTTGGGCTTGGAAAATGCCCAGGACTCAGCGGGGACAGGAAGGCCCCCTGAACGACAACGATAAGTTCTTTGTGTGGGCCAAACCGCCCCGATCCAACCCCAATTCTAAGAAGCCTCCACCCCAGGAACTAACTCAGGAGGTCGGTGTATCCCCATATTCCCCACCCCCCATGTCCAAATCTACCAGTTGTAGACAACAACATTCTAAGAAAGGGCTAATTGCTTCAAAACAAAGGAGAACATAGACATGGATAAAATGTACTAAGGATTTCAAAGACATTAACCTCCTGTGATCCTCACAGTAACATCATTTTACTGAGCAGAAAATGAGGCTCAGAGACGGGAAGCGAGCTGCCTAAGGTCACACAGCAAGGAGGTTACAAACCAGCATGTGAAATCAAGCCACCTGAGAATAAAGCCCACATTCCCAACCCCAAAATACACGGCTGACATCTGTCAATCAATAAGCACATACGTACGGTGCAACTAAAATGTCTAAAAAGCACACCACCCCAGCCCCAAAATATTAGCAGTTCTCATCTCTGGAAAATGTGGGGTGATAAAGTTCTTATTTTCTCCTTTTTGTTCATGTTTCTCTATATGCTCTACAATGAAAATGCAGTGCTTTATAATCAGAATGAGAAAGAGCTCTGCAACTATTAATTTGGAAAATGAAACGAGGGTCATTCATTAGTTCACTTCAACAATTATGTCAGGCCAGGCATTGGGGTAACAGCTGAGTACAGCAGAAGAGCCAGTGAACTGGATAAGGTGACGTGGAGAGTAAAGGGATGGGGGACTCCGTGGCGGGGAGCTTCACCAAACATCACCACCCCCTGTCCTAGCAGGACAGCGTGGATACCGACTCCCCATTTGCCCGATGGTCACCCACATGACCTTGCTGTGAGCTCCTGGCCAGGCTCAAAGGCGGCCAGGACCTTTTGCACCCCTGTTCCGCAAGCGTGGTCACCCAGGCACCGACAAGGAGCCGCTCCAAGCACTGGTGAGAAAATAGTCAGGACTGGACCCGGGGGCCATTGGTAGCCCCAAGCAGTGTCCCGTGGGGCAGGCTGCTGCTGGGGTCCACGGAAAAGCCCCCTTCCCAGGGGCGGCACAGGTCTCAGACTGGGCACCGGTGACACGCTGAGAGCCCCCACGATGCCCAGCTGACCCCAACCAGACTCAGGGAAGCTGGCCAGCACCCGCTGCACTGGGTCAGCCAGCATTCTGGGCATGGCAAACCTTCCTCCAAGCTCCTTGCTGCCTTTATTATTATTATTATTATTATTATTATTATTAATTAGTGAATTAAATGAAGGAAGACAGGGGGCCGTGATAAAGCCACCTGGATAAAGACCTGGGAGCACGATGGCCTCCTTTCTGGAGTGAAAGGGGACAGTCACTAGCCACATGGTGGCCCTCCAAGAAGCTGCGACCTCTTTGCCCGTTGCCAAAACTTCCTACCTTCCCCAAGTCCCAAGAGCATCAAGGGAAGCAGTTTTGCTTCCAGGCTGTGGGAAGAAAGGAGTGGAGGCCAGGAGAGCGGGATTCCCACCCCACTGCCTCCAAGGGCCCCGCGTGTCCTCCTGTGCTGCTCTCTGCCGCCTCCTCTCTCTCCCCATGGAGGTCACAGGCCATGTCCCAGGCAGCTCTGAAGCCCAAGGACCAGCCCAGGCCCTGGTACACAGCATTTGCTCAATAAATAACCACCTATCCTAAGAGAGGAAAGTGTACAGTTGCACTGGAGGTTCCGAGGGGAGAGAAGGTATTCCCTATGTGATCCCATGGGATTATTAGAAGGAAGTCTGAGCTTTGCAGGAGGCAGATCCGACTCCAAATGCAGGGTTGCCTCTTCTTACCCAAGCTGAGTGACCTTGACAGGTGGGGGGCTTTACCTCCCCGAGCCTCAATTCCCTTCTCTATAGAGGGTGTTAGTATTATTAACTGCCTGTGTAATCCTGGGGCTTAAGGAGACAATGCATATGCAATACCACCCCCCCAGCACACAGTAGGCCTTCAGTAAGTGGTGGTTTTCCAAGGTTCCACCTCTCGAATGGCTGGTTTTGATTCCTCCCAGAAGGTGCAGCAGGAATAAGAGGCTCTGGGATCCATTCATCCAGTCCTCTGCTTCCCCTCCATGTGAAAAAGGTCCAGAGAGGGAAAGGGGCTTACCCAAGGACACACAGCAGAGAAGCCGATACCAGAACCTAGGCATCCTAACCTCTGGCCCAGATCTCATTCTAATACACTCCATATTCTCTCCCACGGCCTGGGAGCCCTTTGTATGACAAGCACAGACTCTGGCACATGGGTCGTCCATTCTAGAAACAAAGACAGGAACCTTCCAACGCTGGGGCCTAAAATGAAAGGGACAGACAAACTTGGGTCGCTTTCCAGGCCAAAGGGCTCTGGGAGTTCCCCAACCAAGTCACTCCCCAGCCCAGCCCAGAGCCCTGGGCAGGGCTGAGGCAGGCACAGTGCCCACCAAGGGCCAGGTTCCTTGTCCGGGCAGGCAGGGCAGGGCAGGGCCGGGCAGCTGGGCTGTGTGCTGAGTGACCTGGGCAGAACGGAGTAACTGCTGTCTCCCCTCCTCCCAGGGGGCCCCACATGCACACTGGCATTTCCTTCCTCTAGCAGGGCCTCATCACGCCACCAGTAAACAGGACGATCCCCAGAAAGGGCTTTCGTCACCGAGGAAGCAAAAAAGAAGAAGAAAAAGAAGAAATATCAATACAGAGTTAGCCAGGAGCCACAGCTCTGACTTCGGGTCTTTGAAAAGCAGCTGCATCTTCAAAGGGAGGGCATCCCACGACCGCCGAGATTCAGAGGCAAAAACAGTCCAGTGCCCCTCTGCCTTGATTTCCTCATCCATAAAATGCAAATAATACTAGCCCCTTTCCTCAAAGGTTGTTATAAGGATTCAATAAAATAATGCACAGAACCTTATGTCATGAACTGGACTATAGGAGGCAATAAACGTTAATCATTATTTTTTTATTATTACTGCTGCTGCTACTATTTCTGCTACCACTACAAATGAGGAAGATTTATATTATGATTCATAAAACAATTCCTTGGGATAACTTACATGTATTAAAAATAATAATAATAATAATAACCCTAAAGTCAACCCCAAGGGGGAGGTGGTCTCCCATTTTTAAAGTGCCTGCACTGTGCTGGAAGCAGTAAAGAATTACCTGTTTAATCCCACAAGGACCCCACAGGGCAAATTGTAACATTCCCTTTTGTCAGAAGACAAAACGGAGGCTCAGAGAGGAAAAGTCACTGGCCTAAAGTCACACAGCAACGATATGGTGGAGACAAGACAGAAAGCCAGGTGTGTGTGATTCCTGGCAAAGTTCCTGGTCTTTCTTTACCACCAGGGAGGCAGCAGAGGGAGTGATTCAGGGCACAGGGCCTGGAGCCTGGCTGCACGATCCACATTCCCCTTTCCCAGCAGTGTGGCCTGGGGCAGGTGACACACCCTCTCTGAGCTTCAGGTCCCCGTCTGTCCAACTGGGGTGTAAGGACCGAGTCTGACAACACATAGGAAAGTGACAGTCACGGTGTCTAGGATGGGGAAACTTATGCTACATATTTCCTTTTACTATACATAACATTATTATTGTTTTCCAAAGCTAGGTGTCAGCAGATGCAGGTGAGACAGCAATACCACCCCCCCTAGCACACAGTAGGCCTTCAGTAAGTGGTGGTTTTCCAACCTCAGTCACTTCACCCAGAATTCTGGAAGCAAAGGAGTTGAGGGCAGGAGCCACCAGATAGCCATGGCTCAAGAGCTGCCCTGTCTCCTCTCAACAACACCTTGGCCCACCTGAGGCTCATTTCACAGACGAGGAGGGAATGCTCAGAGTGGTGAAGGGACCTGCCCTGAGCCACACAAGAGACCCGTGCCTGGGGCAGCCCAGACTACTTATCCTGCTGCCCTCCATCTTCCTGCCCCGTTTCCCGCAAAATCCCAGCACTGCCGCCCAGCAGATTCCCACTTTCCCAGTGCATGGCAAGGGATTAGGATCTGATATACCTTCAACAAATGAATGAATGATCTCTATCCCTGCGCCTAGATCGGGCCGGCCCCCAGCGGATGCGCATAGCCATGAGAACTGCTGCGCTTCCAAATTCAGAGTTCCCGTGAGTCTTCCCTGGCTGGATCAAGGCTGCTTCAGGCTGCTTCAGGCCTCGGCGTACCAAGTGGAAAAGGCACTTTGTCCTTTCTGGGTCGGCCTGTTGAAAAGACTTCCTATTCGGGGTGGGGAGCCCCGTTAACCGAGGGTGCCTCTTCCACCAGCAGAGAGGTTAAAGCATTTCTTCTCAGAAGCAGGGGTCCTAAAAGCCTCTCCCAGTCACTCCTCTCCCAAAGGCCTGGTGGCTTCCAGGAAGTGAAACCATCTCTGTCATTCTAGCAAAAAATAATCATTATAATAATAGCTGACACTTATATACATCCATTAGTAGGCACTATGTATTAACTCATTTAACACTCATCAACCTTCTGAGACAGGCACTAGGGTTGCGTCCATTCTTCAGAGGGGAAAAGTGAGGACGCGCGGCTGGTATGTGGCAGAGCTGGCAGGCTGGCTCCAGATTCCCTGCAATAGTCCCAAGGAAATGGGCTGCTGAATTCCTCATTCCACCCCAATCAGGACCCCCTCATCTTCACACCAATCCTTGGAGCCATCATTTGTTATTTTTGACCCAGGATGAAAGAGCCAGGACATGCTTTTCTTTGGTGACTACTGTAAGTTCAGAAGCTCGAGCGGGAAGCCATAATGTGTCTGAAAGCTCCCCCGAACTGAGACAGTGTCACATCTACCCTCCTTCTCCTGACCAAAGCAAGTCACATGGCCAAGTCCACGTAGGGCAGACCTGAACCTAACCCAAAGCCTACTGTCCAGCCTGCCCAGCCCAGCCCAGCCAAGAGCAGCCAAACCACCTGCTGACCCATGAGCATGAAACAAACACTTGATGTTGAAGACCTCTGAGATTGAAGGGATGTTCTGTTACCAAGTATTGTCTAAGCAAAACAAGGACCAAGAAGCCACATATTTCCAGAAGGAAGCAAGCAGATTAGTGTGCACTTGGGAAAACGTCTTACAAGACGCAGTCTTCATTAGGTTGGATTAAAATCTAAGAGCCACAAAATGGGCCGCCTGCAGGGCCTGGCTCCTTCCAGACTGTCATGTCAGGGGCCACATCCCATGGCCACTGAGAAGAGAGAGCCATCCCCTGCTCCCTCTCTCCGAAACACACTAACAGCTCTCTCACGCACAGCCCTGGTAGGAGTGTGAAATGGTACAATCCAGCTAGAGGGAAACTTAGTAGGCTCCATCAAAATTCTAAATACTCTTTATCCCAATAGCTCCACATGGTAGAATCTGCCCTCCAATCTGCTGCAAGAAGTATGCAAAGACACACGAACAACGTTCTTTACTGTGGCGCTATCTGACATAAGAAAAATCCAGAACCAATTCAGCGTCCGTCAATAGGGGAACCAGTGAAAATAAGGGCACCGCCACACAATGGAGTATTACTCAGCTTTTTAAAAGAATGGGGCAAATCAACACATTCTGATATGGGAAAGTGTCCAAATCTATTTTTAATTTATGCTTGGAATTCTTTGTTTTATTGTTGTGGCGGTGGTTAAAAGAGTATGTTTATACATATTGATTCATTTATTTATTCCATCTTGAGTTTCTGACCACCTAGCACAACCATCAGTATGTTAGGATCTGAAGATACAGCAGTGAAGACAAATAGGATTCCTGGCTTTTGCAGGGAGCAGGCAGTATTCATAATTTTTCACTACGGAAACTGCTAGTAATGGCAGTGATAATAATGTCAAAAATCAACACTTATTGAGCACTTGCCACATGCCAGGCCCTTACCATTTACTCCTTTCAGCCCCCTTTGGAGGTAGGTACCATTATTACTCCCATTTTTTGATGACGAAACTGAGGTTCAGAGAGCTTAAGTCATCTTCCCAAGGTCACACAGCTGATAAAGTGGCACAGCCAGGACTAAACCCAGTCTGTCTGGCTCCAGAGTGGACATAAAAATAGCTTAGATAATAGCAGAGTGTGATAAGTGCCTGGAAGGATGTACAAGGGACAAACGTGTACGGAAAGCTGCTAGAGAATCAGGAGAAACTGCCAACAGTATCATCTCTGAGTTGCGGAACTGGGGATAAGGGGAGAGACATAACTCGGTAGAATATCCTTTCGCCATCTTGGAAGTGTTTGATGCGTCACATGTTATTTTCATGCTACAAAATGTATTTTAGTCTGTGTGTGTGTGTGATTGCGCCAGCGTGTGTGTGTGTGTTTCACTTTTGACTTGAGTGATGTAAGCATCCAAAGATCAGGCTTTGGAAACAAAATTTATGTTCTCAATGGAGACCAGGCTATAAAAACATCTTGAAGGTTGCTTAACTGAGCAATTAACAAATCTAACAGTGGCAGCCTTCCTCCCAGAAGTCTGAGTCCCTCTCAGATGACAATTACTTCTATATTCACCTCACTTTATCTTACCTGTTTCTCCCCCTCCCTTCCTATTGACTGGAAGATTCCTAAGGGCAGGGGTTCCTTTGAGTTTCCCACAAGCCTAGTGCCTTGCTCAATGGAATATTCATTCTGTTGAAGGAAAATATGTACATGTATTCAAACATACATATATATTTCTCAATTCCAACAAAGTTTATCAGCTTCCTTTTTTTTCTTTTCTTTTTTTGTTCATGGGCAGGCACGGGGAATCGAACCCGGGTCCTCTGGCATGGCAGACGAGAACTCTGCCTGCTGAGTGGCCCGCCCTATCAGCTTCCTTTCACATTACATGAGTTTAAGTAGTGAAGTAGGCAGAAGCACGCCCTGTGACGGGGGCCACAGAATTGTGAAGCGTGTGTTTTGGGGGCAAACAACTCTGGATCTGAGTCCCAGCTCCTCCACTTTCTGGGTGCAAGACTTGGACAAGTCACATAATCTCCCAAAGCCTGAGTTTAATACACTACAAAATCAAGGACTGGCAAAGCAGGTGCCTTCTGGGCAACCACCTCCTGGAAGACTTCCTTGATTTACCCCTGCCATACCCCAACTCAACCTCACCACCCTTTGGGGTTTCTCTACTCAATCTCACTGGCTCCAAATGTCCCCAAGTGGCAAGAGGGAGGCAAGTTCAAACCCTTGTTCTGCCACAGTTAGTTGGCAAACACCTTGAGGCCTCTGAGCCCAGTATCTGTAAAATGGGGACGAAGAGCCTTTCTCCCCCACTTTATACTGCAAGCTGATGAGGATTATAAGTGAGAAGTCCCTGGGAGCTGGGGTATTTTATGACTGTCCCAGTGGGTACTCAGGAAGGGTTGCTGACCTGAACACTGATACTTCCACGTCACCGCTCCTGGGGGCTCTCCTTCCCCCAGATAGGCTGCCATGTCTTGAGGAAGGGGTCTTTGAACTTAGTGGCTCACTAAATAGAACAATAATCAATATCCAAGTTGGCAATCAGCACCCTCCAACTGCATCCCACTTCCCTCTGGTCTCCCACCTGGATTTTTCTGGCAGCTTCCTTACTGGCCTCCCATCCTGGCCTGTTTTCATGACCTTTCCCATCCAGCTTTTCCCACAACAGCTGGGGCAAGCTTCCCCAAACACAACTGATCCCATCACTCTCCTGCAGAGAACCTTTCACAGCGCACCGCTGCCCTGGAATAAAGTCCAAACCTCTGAGCACGGCTGACCTGACCCCGACCAACAGCTCCTGCCAATACGCCGCACTCCCTCCCCACACCCAGGCCTTAGCACAAGCCGCTCCCAATCTCCCAGCCCAGAACACCATCCTCTCCCCACTGGCAGGCTCTCCCGGAAACCCCAAGGGCCCCATTCCATCCCATGCTAGAAGGCATCAGCCCCTCCCCCTTTTACATAATTGCCTATTTTCTCAAAGGCATCCCCCTCTTAAGGATGCACCTGGGAGCCTCATCTCTGAAGCCCCAGTGCCTAGCACAGTGTCTTGAAATATTTGTTGAATGAAGAATGGTAATTGAAGAAATGAGTGAATGAATGAATGCACATGTAAAATTTTCCTCTGGAGATCTTTTTCTGAGTTGATCAGAGATAAATTCTGGTGCTGCTGAAATGCTCAGGACTAGATAGCTGGCTGTTCATTCTCCTGCCAACCTCAGCGTTGAATAAATGCCAGCCCCCAAGACCTCCGTAGGGGGCAGGGCTCTCTCCAGTCTTAGAAGCCGGGGTGAAGGCTGAATCCCCTAAATCACTAATCAGCACAGCTGACCCATTGGGACAGAGGGCAGGCTGACTGCTCTGAATGCAACAATGTAATTCCAGGAGGACCTGCCCTTGCTCTGAGCCATACCATACTGACAATTGCCTGGCAAACAGTAAGTGCTCAATAAATACAGGTTGACTGAATGAGCTGGCTCACATGCCCCGCTGAAACATGTGTCAAGACACTGGACTGAGACGGCAGCTCTCCTGGATAGTCGCATCCATGTCGACATACAAATCCTTTAAAGCGGATTCCCCCCCAAACCATCAAGATCAGGGTTCGTGTTTGCACAACTCCCTCAGGAACCATCCCTGGCGACAAAGGAAGGGAGGAGACGCCAGTGTCTGGGGGTGAGCCCGTATTTGTCCAGGAGCCCCAGTGGATTAACAAGAGGATGGATTAGCAAAGGGAAAGCTGGGCCAAGGGAGGAGCCTTGTCCAAATGCCCTGGTTACTCATTAGCCAAACCTTAGAGCTTCTCTCTGCAAGGGGGAATCAGAGGAGCAATTAACCCCTTAGGAAGAAAGGCCAAGTTAAATATCTCTTTAATCTTGCAGTTAAAAATGACAGCAAGTCAGACTTTTGGACCCTTCCCTTAGACATCACAGGGGAAGCTGCAGGAGATGAGACATGGGAAAGGTGGGGCCCTAGCACTAATATTTATAGAGCCCCCACCTGTTTCATACCCATCAGCCTTATTAATCCTGACATACTCCCATAAGACGGAGCAACTGAGCACACACACACACACACACACACACACACACACACACACACACACCACTGTGCCGGAAAGAGAACCCTGGCTGGCTCAGAGAGGTTAAGTGCTTTGCCCCAGGTCATAAAGAAGCTGCACCGAAAAAGCTCTTTCTCTGTACAACAGTTAGAGCCCTTTCCCTTACAAAAGGCAACGGCCGCTCCAGGGGAAAGTTCAGTCCGAGCCATAGAAAAGCCCCGGACACCTAGGCGGCGCGCGGGGCTCACCCGCCCCGCTCCGGACCAAGAACAGGGTTTCAGGGCGCGGCGCCCAGGTTCCTAGGCCAGGGTGAGCCGGGAGGGTGTGGAAAGGTCAAGCTCCGGTTGGGGTCAGTGGGCCGCTTCCCTTCCCAAAGGCCCCACCCGTGGCTCCGCATCCGGGCCTGCCTGCAAGCTGCCGGACCCAGCCTTAATCCCACGAGGCAGCCTGTGCCCTGGAAGGCGCGCGGAGTGGGGCGCAGGCTCCGCGGGGAGGACGCGTCCGGAGCCCCGGCACTGGGGAGGCGGGGGGCTGTGCGCTGCCCTCCTCAAACCCCTGCTATCCCCAGGATCCTCTTGCCCTGGGCTCGGCCTCACTCGGCGCCTTCACTCCCAGTGTCCACCTCCGGGGCCTCCAATCCACACCGCCGTCCAGAACCCAGCAGCTCCAGACTGGGTACTCCGGGATCCCCGGCGATCCCCCCGCTCCTGGCCACCAGATCTTTCGAAATCCACTCTCTCTCGGGCCGGCGTGAGAGAAGTGGGGTACTCTCGTTGCCAGTCCCGAATCACCCTCCTGCACCACCCCCAGGCCGGGTATCCAGTGGGATCCCGAGGCCGCCTCATCTGGGATCGACTCCCAAGTCTCTGACCCGGCGGCGCGGGATCCATTGGTTGCACTATGCGGGATCTTCCCGAGGGATCGGCTCTTAAGCCTAGAGAGAGAGAGATCCCTGGCTCCCAAACGGGGGTGCCCCGCCCCGCAGACCCAGGACCTGGGGAGATCCACCGGATCCCGGCGCCCCCGCCCCTTTCCCGGCCAACTTTGCCAACTTTTCTCTCGGGGCCTCAGCCGGGCAGGAACTTGGCGGCCATCGCCCGCCGCCGCCTCCCCGGACCCCCAGCCCGCCAGGGATCTGGGAGCTGACGGACGGCCCTCATCCCCCGCGGCCGCCGCGCAACCTACCCTGGAGCCGCCGCCGGCCCGCGCCGCCACCTGCCCGCAGCCCGCGACACCTGCCCGCGCCGCCCGCAGCCGCGCGCAGCCTAGCCTGCTGGGGGCGGGACCTCGGGCGGAGACGCGCCCCCGTCGCCATGGGGATCGCGGCCAGCGGCGCCTGCGCAGAAGGCCCCTGGGCGGAGCGCTGCCGGCGCGACCCCTGCCCGCCAGGCGGCCCCTGGGCCTGGGGATAGGACCGCCCGTTGGAGGTCGCGACCTCGCCCGGAACCCCCTTCCGGATGCGTCCCCGCCCGCCTCGAGGCCTGACCCCGCCGCGTCCGATTTGGAACGTAGTTCCTCGGTCCCCGCCCGCGTTCCCGGGGTGACCACAGAGTTTCGACCCGGATGCCCCGGGGCCTGCAGCGACCCGGCCGCGGGGTCTGCACCCCCGAGAGCCTAATGAGGCCCAGGAATTCCGGAGGCGCTTGGGAACCCCTGGTCCATTGAATCGCCAGCCACCGGAGCGAGCGGGCCCTTGAGCGAAGTGCTGGCGTCCCCGCGCGGCACGCAGGGGGCACTGACAGCTGCCCGGAGGCGCAGGGCCCGCAGGCGGGGCGGGGGGTGTTCACCCCTGTAGGTGCCTCCAGTGTGCAAGGCGGCTGCTGTACGTGTTGGGAGGGACGTTTTGGACAAAGAATCGTAGGGAGTGGCCCCTGCATGAGAAAATGCCTATTAATTTTACTTTTCTTTCCTCATATCATTCAACAGAGCTTTATTAATACCAACTGTATGCTAACATTGGTGAAGGAGCTGACAGTGAAAAACATCCATTGAATTGCATTTGTGACGCTTGATACGATCCCCTGAGGATGAGTACAGAGCCTGAATACCGGAGGACCTATAACCCTATGTGCATTTATTGTACATCAGAACACGAAAGCGTTCAGGAGAGAGAGAAAAGAACACATCATGTGGCTGCAGGAGAATTGGAGAGGAGCTCATTTGCTTCCTCTTTCTTTCAGGTTGTTGGGACGTGGGGGTGGGGGGTCAGCAATAAGAAGTAAGGGCAGCTCTTGTAGAGTGAGTTACTCACCATGGCCATTGTTTCTTTTCATTTGCACAGCAACTTCTTAAAAGCTGGGATCACCCACCCCTTTCTACCGAGGCGCAGCCTGAGGCTCCCTAAGGGACCAGCCCACAGTGAGGGAGCCCTGAAGTCCTGAGATCTCATGTCTTAGAATAATCACCTCTACTCTCTAGATGTCTTGAGCACAGTCAACTGGACCAAACCTAGTGGCCTTCAAAATCCACCTTGCCCCTCTAGCACGGCTTTCCCATGATATGTGTGTGTTATATAAGCAAAGGGGAATTATTATTTATGGTCTACCTCCCTCTCCAGTGTCAGCTGCTAGAGGACGGGGACTCTTGTCTGTTGTGTTCACTCCTGATTCTCAGTGCTTAGAGCAGGGCTTGGCACATAGTAGGTGCTCCGTAAATATTTGCTGAATGTGTGAGAATGACGAGCAGTTGATACTGTCCCACCTGCCATCTCTCTTTCCTATCCTTAGAGGAACTTCCTGCCTCTCCTTGGCAAATCTCCATGAACCAGAACATATGAGCTGAGGGTTCTGTTTAACTGAACGTTCCGTGTTTCTGAGCTCCCAGCCAACTCAACCCTCCACCTCCGCAGCCCTTCCTTGTCCCAGAATGTCAGCACTGGAAGGAGAAGACAGGCCTACTGCTGTACCTTCTGCAGAGACCCCAAACCCAGACCTGTCCTCAGCCCTGACCATGCCCCCACTTTCCACTCCAAGAAGTGTCCAAACTTTGAGGGGATCCCAGAAATGCCAAACCACAACTCCCAGACTCCTCCTGGCCCCAGAAGGGGCAGGACTTCCTGGTTCAGTCCTGACTTAGCTGTTCTTCCTGCATTCCTATATTTTCCCTCCCAGGTGAGAGACTGCCAGCCAGGACAGCCTGCGATTATACCCTAACCACAAGTGGTGTCAGGTTGTATGTTGTTTCCAAAGCCACCCCCTCCCCCAGCCTAGCTTTTCCTGAGGCTGTGCCAGCTCTCTTTAGAGTACCCACCCAAGGATTTTCCCAAGAACCCCTTCTCTGTTCACTTTCTGCCTCCACCTCCAGGAAGTCTGCCCTGATTGGGCTACTTGTTCTCACGCTCTGGCACCACTATCCAATAGAACTTTCTGCAGTGATCAAGAAATTCTATATCTGCACCGTCTAACATTAGCCAAGATGACTATTGAGCATTTGAAATGTGGCCAGTGAGCCTCAGGAACTGAATTTTAAATTTTACTTAATTTAGATTTTAAATAGTCACATGTGGCTATGGCTACTGCTTTGAACAGTACAACTCTAGAACCCACACACACCCTGGCAAAGATCATATTCACGCATTTCCATTGATGCATAGTTATGTGTTTTGTCTCTCGTCTAATTTACCTGCCCTTGGGGGTGAGATCTGGTGTATTCTTTGAAATGTTCTCCCTCTACCCTGGGCCTTTGTCCGTGCTGTGCTCTGCCTGGCACACTTCCACCTGCCCATTGCCTGGTTAAATAAACCTGGTCTTCAGATCTTAGCTTACTTTAACATCGACTCCTCCCAGAAGCCATCCCTGACTACCAAGGCTGAGTAAGATGCCATAGCCCTACCCCATATCAAACCACTGAGAACATTGTAGTATAATTGCTCATTTACTTCTCTGTCTCACTTTCTAGATTACAAGCTGCTTGAGGGCAGAGGCTAGCATAGTACCTGAAACAGAGCTGTTATCCCATAAATATTCATGAAATTCATATTGAGGATATGTATTCACATGATAGGATCCAGTGCCTGGTTCACAGTAATGATACTAACAAAAGTGATGGCTTATTGTTCAATCATCATCAAGAAACATGGCTAGAAAAGAACCAAGTGCTTTGCCTGTGCCATCTCATTAAATGGACATAGCAATCCTCCAGGAGATGCTGTATTTTACAGATGAGGGCTCTAAAGCTCAGAGAGGTTAAGTAAATTGTCCAAGGTCACGCAGCTAGCATCTAAGGCTTAGAAAACAGAATTTGAAGCAGACCTTAATTCCAAGACAGCAAGAGTGAAGGAAAAAGAACTGTGATGCAGGGGAAGAGGGAGAGTAAATATAAGATGTGTCTCACTGGGCTGGCTATAGCGTCTCAAGAAAACACAGCTGGCATTTCCTCCATGCTGGGCTTCTCTGGAGAAGCTACATGGAACAACCCATTGTAGGGAGGAAGGGCTAGGACTCCATCTGCTGGCACCTCCCATGTCCTGTTCCCCATGAGTCACAACACAACAGCTTCTCACTTCTAGGCTATATTACCTCCCTCTCCAGGCAGCTAGGAGGGGAGTCAGTTTCCTAAACAGGCCTTCACCTGAGTCTGGAAATGGAGGCACCACAACCCCCAAAGAGTCCAGTCAGGCCAGCTTGGGTGACAGCTGCAGGTGCTGGGAGCCCAGACCACAGCTTAGGCCATGTCCTTGCAGGCTGAGCTGCCCTAGTGGCTGCAGCAACTTACCTGTGCTGCCTTCGGGGTGGGGTGGGGGTTAGGCACCTAAAAGGGGCAACATTCAAATTCAGTACAGCTAGTAGACATCAAAACAGGATTTAAGACCCAGGTGAGAGTAACTCCAAAGACCTTTGACAAATATTCATTGAAAGGAAAAAAAAGTATAATTGAATGACTGAGCAAGTGCGGGCCAGCCCTGTCAATCCTCAATTCCAGACTCTCATTTTACAGATGGAGAAACTGAGGCCAGAGAGGCAGAGACACAAAAACTGAAGTCACATTGAGTATTGGTGGCAGAGTAGGACTCAAGTCTCAGGGCTCAGGATTCCAACTTCACCCATAGGTTTTCTGCACTGGCTGAAAAAAAAGATCATAAACATGACACAACTGTACCCTCCTGCTTCCAACAGCAAAATTTGGTGAGTGCTTATTTGTTTCATAACGCTTCTTGTTCCTGCCTGCCCAGCATTCATCCCCACCCCCACCCCCTGATTGGCACCTCAGGTTTCCTTCCGGGACACGCCTCACCCCTCGCCCTTAGCCTATGTAGTTTCAGTGTGGGGCAAATCCTATGGTATCCTCACCTTTGTCCCCTAACCCCAGGGCACAAGACCTAGATGTGGTCATTCAAAGCATTCCATTTCCCTAGCCACAATAATTGGTTCATGGGTTAGGCATGTGTCCAAAGTTTGCTCAGTAAGAGTTAATCACAACACTTGCTGGAACCATGTAGAAAGAGCTTTCTCTTCTCTGGGGTTGCTAAGCCTTAGGATGTCAGCATAGAATCAGCAGGGGCTAATATTGTTAGAGATAATCTGCTTGAGAGTGAAGCCAACATGGCAGAATGCTGGAGCTGAGAGATGGAGGGAAAGAGAGATCCCAAAGACATTGTTTTTGAGCCTGGGTCAAGCTGTGCCTGAAGCTGTACCATGGACTTTTCAGTTATGTGAGCCCATACAGCTAGCTCTCAACTCTACTTGAGCCAGTTGGAGTTGAGCTTCTATCACTTATCACAAAATCAATACAAGAACCTATCCTGTGCTAAGCCTTATGCTGGATGCTGGATATAAGATATTTAAAATATAACACTACCAGGTCCCAGAAAAATATATAAGCCCGTTTCTTGGACTAGAGTTACCAAAGCAGAAAGGTAGAGAGCACAATAGCAAGAGTTCTAATGCTTCGCGTTTAAGTGTAGGAAATTAATCCCTATTCGTGCCTTTCCCTAGCCAGGAAACACAATACCTTCACCCCATGGCGATTTGGGCTGGCTTTTCCCTCTCTGTGCAGCCAACCAGCAGCCCAGAGTGAAAAGCTGTTGATTTAAGGAAGTAGGAAGGAAAAACTACATACACTCACACATATGCAAAGCTCAGCTCAGCTTATCACACACCCCAGCTTTGTTCACCCACCCGAATGCTTCCTTTGAAGGGAAGGAAAACTTTTGCAAGGTCACAAAGCTGGAGCCTGAGCAGAGGAGGCCACATTGGAGGGGCTTGACCTGAATGAAGTGTGGTGAGTCTGGAGGGAAGAGTGATCTGAGATGAGGAGGGTGGGCGGGAGGGATGAGGAGGGTGGGTTGGAGGGATGAGGAGAGGGGGTGGGAGGGATGAGGAGAGGGGGTGGGAGGGATGAGGGTATCCCCAGGCATCATCCGGGGACCAGAATGTGCTTCCTGGACTCCTTGAGCTCTTGAAGGTATAAACAGTACTGAGTATATGTACGTGCATGCCTGTGAGCCCACGTTGTTTCTGGAGAGAGAGGATCTGTTATTTTTCATCATATTCTCAAAGGTATCCATCACCCTCAAAAGGTCCTCCCACGGTCCTAGGACCTTCCTTTTATAGATGGGGAGATCTGAGGCTCAGAGCCTTTGCATAATTTGTCCCAAGTCTCACAGCCAACTTGTAACAGGGCCTAGAATAGAACCCGAAATTCCACTTATCTGCCTGTGCAGCTGTAAGAATTAGACCAGGGATGCAAGTAAAAGTCCTACCCAGTTCCACCTTACTCATCTCCAGATCTCAGCCTGCACTTCCAGGCTGGATTGGGTACCCACTCCTCTGTGCACCCAGCCCTCAGCATCACCTTGAGCTCTCCCTGGCCGTGGCACTCTGCCTAGCTCGAGGAGGGTACCACCTGCATATTTGCTGATGGATGGGTTGGCATCGACGCACATCCCAAAGTTCACTGGTCCAACATCGCGTTCAGATGCTGTTCCCTCCCCACCAAACCCGTTCCTCCTACAGCTTCTCCCATTGCAGGTAAAGGCAGCTCCACCCTCCCAGGTGCCCAGGTCAGGAGCCCTGGATGCATCCTGGACGGCTGTCTTTCTCTATAGACCCTAAGTCCAAATTCAGTTAATTAGATCATCAAAAGAGATCCAGAATCCGACCACTTCTTGCCCCTTCAACACTCAACGGGTTCAAGCCACTGTCATCTCTCACCTGGTTGACCGCAGGTGCCTCCTGACTGCTACGCCATTGCCCCCACCCACTTCAGCCTGATCTCCACTCAGCAGCCAATGTGACCATTTCAAATATGGCAGGTCATAACCATCCCCTGTTCAAGACCACCCACCGACTCCCCATCCCATTCAAAAATTACAAACCAAAAATACTATCGTTGCCTCCAAGGCCCATCGCTCTCCTCCCTCCTCATTCTTCTCCAGTCACTCTGGACTCCTTGCTTCCTCAGATGTGCCAAACATGCTTCCACCTCAGGACCTTTGCACCTGCCCTCCCCTCTGCCTAAAATCTTCTTCCTCTACATATCCACGTGGCTTCCCCCTCACCAACCAATGTCTTTGTTCAGACATCGCGTTCTCATGAGGCCATCCCTGATCACCCCCCAATCACACGGTCCCCCTTCCCTGCTTCATTTCTCTATGGCATTTATTAACATCTGGCATATTATACATGGGCTTATTTACTTCCCCCTGCTGTCAATGACGACTTTGTTTACCTTAATGCTACATTCCCATCACCAAGAGCAGTTCCTGGCACCTAGTAAGTGCTCAATAAATATCTGTTGAATGGATGGATGAATGGATGGATGGATGATGGATGGGTAGACACAAAACTCTAAGCTCCTAGAAGGCGGGGATTAGTTTCCCTTCACTCTTGTATCCCAGGGAGCAGGCGTTAAAAGCTGAATGGATGGTCACCCCTTCCAGTTATAGATGAAGCTATGAAAATCAGGGGAGGAAGAGGACTTGGCTTTGGGACCACAGCAAGTCTCTAGCACCCACGTCTAAACTCCCATATCCCAGTTCTTCTCCTGAGACTCTGCCATGACTTCTGGGGCTCTCTGGGACCACCCAAGCTCCCTGCCCAGAGCAGGCAGGTGGGCTGACCACACCCTACCCCTGGGGTAACCCTGGGAAGGCGCCATGCTATTTGGCTTTTAAACTAAACCCTTTTTTTGGGTTTAGAGTTGGGAGTCTGATTCCCGGAGTGCGAGTTCTAGCTCTGCCGCTCACCTAGACCTCAGTTTTGTCAGCTGTAAAATGGGAGCGAAGATAACTGTGCCTGCCTTGGGAGGTGGCTCTGAGACTTACACGAAATGAGGCGCTGAAAGTGTTTAGAATATGGCTTGAGCACCTACTGCTCAAGAATTGTTGGCTCCACTGAAAGTTAAGTGCCCAGTGAGCAGGAGAAAATATCCAGTCCCTTTCAAGCTTCCCTTCGCTGGATTTCAGCTGACTGGAGACCGGCCGGATGTGGTTTCGGGTTCTAGCCTCATTTGGGCTTCTGGGCACCTGGACAGTAGGTGTGATTTTCCCAGGTGACATTGAGCATATTATCTGGAGAACAAAACTCCTTTCGGGTCAAAAAAGACTGGAAAGCCTCCAGTGTGGCAAGAGAGAGGCAAAATCCTGGGCCTCAGCTCTCCCCAGCTTCCTGGCTGCAATTACACCTCTCCAAATCCTGCCAATCCCACCTGAAAAAATTCCTTTTGATGTAGGGGGGAAAAAAATCTCCCTCCTCTAGGGGCCCCCTGTCCTTGTCTCACTTGCTGGCTAATAGCCTCCAGGGTTTTCCAATCCTGGGAGTGAAAAGCCGACCCTGACCAGCCTGCCCAGGTTTATTCACGCCTCTCCCCCGCAACACACACTCACACAAGCATTTTATACCCTCGAACCTTCACATCAACCTTTCCTTCCCAGCCCCCACGGCCTCCGGAATAGCTGCTCTGAAGGGTATCACACATTCGCATGAACAATGTGTGATACCCCCTATGCCTCAGAGGAGATTCAGAGGGTTCCTGGACTGAGCCTGAAGCATCATTAAATCACAGAGTGATAGAGTGATTTGCATTTTTTGTTTGTTTTTGCTCGGGCAGGCACCTGGACTCAAACCCGGGTCTCCGGCATGGCAGGCGAGAACTCTGCCACTGAGCCACCGTGGCCCGCCCAGAATGGTTTGCTTTTCAGTTCTTTCAGTCCTTCTCTTTATATCAGAGAGAAAGCTAGCAGGTCCTAAATACTTCTCAAGCACCTGTCAATCTCCCCTTTAATAAAAGACTGGAGCCTTTCTGTACATACAGACAATATAGTCTAGTAAGAATAATCAGATGTGGTTTGCCTTGCCTTGCCTTGTTTTGTGGTTTTATTTCTATTTTGGGGCTGATGATTTAAAATCGCGTCTTACCTAAATAATAGCAGAGGTGGTTGGATAATGCTAGGGAGGCTGGGAAGATGGTTTGCTAATGACCAGCCTTATTGCATGGCCTGGAATGAGGCCCCGTGGGGCAGAGCCTGCCCAAGGGCAGCCGGTGTCAGGAATGGTTCCAATGCAGGGGTGGCTGCGCTGCCAGGAAGGCCAAGGGCACCTCCGCCGAGTTCCAGAGCCGCTGCATTTCAACCTTGGGTTTCGTTTTGGGGATCTAAGCTAGGCCAGCACTTAACTGTGGCAGAATCCTGGGCTCGGAGGCAGCCCAGTCACTCTACCGCTTCCTGGTGTGATCTGTGGCAAGCCAACCCACCTCTCTGGGCCTCAGTTTCTCCATCTGTAAAGAAGATTGTAAATCCCCTGGGGCAAGTAGGATTGGGTTAGGTCACTGAGCAAGGTGATGTTGTAGAAAGAGGCAGGCAGCCAGACCTGGGTCCTCCTCTAATAGGTTATGTGACCAGGGGGCAGATACCCTCAGCTCTCTGGAAAATGGGGGGTGGGGGTTACTGGGAAGGTTTGTGGGCTCCTTATAGTTAACAAAGATGGGTTCATTCCCTTCCTCCGGGCTTGCAGATGAAAAGTCACTAAGTGTATTAATTGTGCAATGCATATTAATTCCTCGTCCTAGGGCTGGTATGCGGACAGCAGTAGCTGTATATTATTAGGCCACCTTCCACACTCACCCACAGTTGGCTTACTGGGTCACTCAGGGGCAGTCCCTGGGCCCCAGTTTTCCCATCTGGAAAGCAGGAGGAGATTGAGTCTAATATTTGGACACGTGGGTGCAAGGGAAGCTGCCTGCACTGTGAAGAGTGTGGAAGGAGGGATGCAGCCTTCTCCAAGAGGGAGCTGGCATTTCTCATTCGCTCCAACACACAAGCACATTCTGAAGACTAATTCCCAAATAAATTCTTGTGTGAGTCCGTGCCCAAGGGTGCTCAGTGTCTGCAGCAGAGTTACTTGTAGTGGTGGGAAAAGAAAGCTCCTTGAGTTTAAGATTAAAGTGTGGAGGGTGCATTCCATTGAGTACTTTGCAACAGTTAGAAGCAATGGCGGGGCAGATTCCATCCGTGTCCTGCTTAGTTATCCCTTAGTCTTTTTCACTTCACTGGACCCCAGTGAACCACCAGCTGCCAGCACCTGCATTTGATTGCCTGTGGGTTTTGCCTTCCTGTTGGAGCCTGTGTTCCCACCCACGCATTGTGACTAATCAGGGGCAGGCAAGAATCGGTGTGTAAACACCCCAACTCCCTCATACCTTAGGTGGGATTACTCTGAGCTGACGTTTCAGATTATTCTTCAGAGGTCCCTGGTGTGATAAAGCACCAGTTGTTTCAGCTAGAGCTGGCTTCCTAACATACTCTGCCTTCTCTTCCCACCTCATTCCTATTCTCCTGGATTACCTTCCAAATAAACAACTTACCCTCAAATCCTTGTCTCAGGATCTGCTTCTAGGAACCCAAACTAAGCCAAACAGATTAGGTGTACAGAGAGCAGCACAGATGGCTCTGATCCTAAAAACGTTATGCACAGGTCCCGAGTTGTAGGCAGAATGCAATATATAAAATAATACCATTTATGTAAATTAAAAGCACACACATAGCAAGCAAAAATGGTTTTGCAAAGATATCCCCGAAAAAAAGACACACGCTGGTCAGTTAAAATGATTACTGATTTTGGAGGACTTAGATAATGTCAGGGTGGCTGCTGGAAACACAGCCTCTGTGTGAGAATTAGAACCAGGTGCCTCTCTGGGTAGAAGTGGCCCCTTGTGGGCTGTGCAAGGCTTGGTGAGCTGAGAGAATGAAAGAAAGAAAGAATGAATGAATGAATGAATGAACAAATCAAACGTGGGAGGAGTCTTGCATGGGTCATGATCTGCCATGCGGAGGGTGGGGTAGGGAGTATTCTAAAGTTTGTCTAAGCATGAACATTTGTTCGAAACTTTGGGGTTCTGCATCTGGAACTTGGAAAGGCAAAGTACCCCCTCCGCCAGGCCTCAGGCTTGTCCTGGCTGAAGGAGAGCTAATGACATGGGGTCTGAACCCCCCAGGCCCTGTTTCTCTACCTACACCAGCAGCCTCCATCACTCATCTTGGTCATTGGCTCCTAGGTCACCAACGCGCCCTAATGGGGGGCAGCGTGTGGGCAGCTCTGGGGCTGTCCCTTACGTGCATCTCGGCCCTCAGCCTCATCTCCCCTGCCTGGTTCCTGACCCCCACCTTCTCCTTTGGCGTCCTCGCCTACTGCTCCTGGCCTCCGGGCGACAACTGGAATCAGAGTTGTGTGACCTTCAGGTCCCTGAATACTATTCCTGACTTTGCTTGGAAGGTGAGACCTGGGGTCTTCAATTCCTGGGCTTCTGGGGACTTGGGCAAACCCACTGGGACAGAGTCACCAGCCCCTGAGTGCAAAGCCTCGCTTGCTTGGTGTCCCATGCCTGAGAGCCCACAGGGATTCTTAAACCTGACAGCCCTTCAGAAGCACCTGCAGAACTTTGCAAAAATGCCAACTTCTGGTCTCCACCGCAAGCTGCTGACTCTGATGAGCTGGGGTGGGGCCTGGCTATCTGTCTTTCAGCTAAAGCTCAGGATGATTCTGGAGGCAGATGCCAGCCCATACAGCAGCTTTCTGCAAATTATAGAAAGGTGCTCCTTCTTCGGGACATGGTACTGCCATCTGCTGGAAGCGTGTTGCAATCAATATACAAATCTACGGTGGCTACAGAATCAATGGCAGCCCTTAGCGTTGTGCAGTATACAGCCTACACATCTCTACCTAGTTGCCTCTAGGCACAGCTCGGGTGAAAACCGCAGCTAAAGAGGTTGAAAGCCCTTTTATGGTGCACATTACCAGAATCAACAACAGGGGATCGGGTAAGGGCTCCCGAATCCAGGCCTTCTAAGGAAGATTTCATGGTTATCAAAACTGATAATTGCAAAGGTGATGTAACAGCATCTACCACGCGTCTCTCCTGTGATTCCGCCATATGTGCAGTTGGTACTCAATAAAGGGAGGGCATGGCACTAGACTTGAGTCTTAATTCTGGCTCTATGACTTACTAGGCTGTGCACCCTGAGGCAAATGACTCCAACTCCCTGGACCTCAGTTTGTGTATGTGTAAAATGGGGACAGTAACAACACAGACCTCACGTGGCTGATGTGTGGATCCAGTAGCTGATCAATAAGCAGAGGAAGCATCTATCGGCCTGGCCCACCTTAGCCAGCACCCTCCCTTCTCTTTCTTTCTAGCAGATCTCAGCTGCGATGCTCCTTGGAGGGTGGCTTCTGCTGGCCTTCAGTGCAATTCTCCTCCTGTCCTGGGCCTTGTCCCCCAAAAGACTTTGCCCAAGGAGGAGCAGTGGCCCAGCTCCAGGGTTGCAGGCAGCAGCAGGTAAGTCCACTGGCACATAGTAAGCACTCTGGACAAATTTATGGAATGAATGAATGAGTCTGTGAGCAGAGCTTGGCCATCTGGGTTGGATCTCAAAGATGAAGCTTAGGATGGTAGACTTTTCTGGGCCCTAAGCAAGACAGAAATTGGGGAGAGGGATGGTGGCATCCTTAATACCACCCTCTCTTGCCCTTAGCCAACCCAGTCCTGGCAATCTTTCCCTCTTTGTTTCACTCTCATCCATCCATTTTTTTCCGTCAGCTTCACTGGGGCCACCAGGCACAGCTGCTCAGGTTGTACTCTGAAAAGGGTTGTCCAGCTGAGAGACGAGTAGTCGCTGAACTCTAGCCCATGCTCCACTTGTTAAGCTGAGAACCTGCAGGACTGCATGTGCCCAGAAGGGGTGCCTTTCTCTAATTCACACAAAAGCTCCATATGGGCTTGCTTAGCCATGATTGCAGCCCTTGTCCAGTTAATTCTCCACCATCTCTCATCTGGATTATAACAATTAGCGCTTCCCTCCCTGCTGTTACCTTTGCCCTACAGTCTGTTGACCACCCGGTGGCCAAATGGATCCTTTGAAACTGAAATCAGATCATGTGACTCAGCCTGGCTTCCCCACCCTCCCCACCCCCACCACCTAGTAAAATCCTAACTCCTTGCTGCGATCTACGAGGGTCCGTCTGACCCAACACTTTTTCCCTCACCGACTGCACCTTACCCTTCTCAGCCAGCCTTGCTGTCCTCTAGTCAGTTTGCTTTCTGTTGCTCACAGTCACCAAATTTGTTTCCTTTGCTTGGGATTCTTTTCCTCTAGATCTTCACCTGTCTCACCTCTGCCTGACTTCATTCAGACCTCTGCTCAAATATCACTACCTCAATGAGGCTTTCCATGACCTGGAACTAAGAGAGTATGGCTCTCCTTGGATTTTCCAATATGTACCTTACTTTGTATTTTTTCATAGCACTTTCTCACTTACCTGAAATGGCTACCTTCTTACTTGATTACTGCCCATCCCTCTCTACTAGAATGTCATTTCCACGAGGGCAAGGACATGCCTATCTTGGTTACCACTATGTCTCCAGGGCCTAGCACAGTGCCTGTCACATAACAGATGCTCAATAAACATCTGTTGCATCCATGGATGAAGAGACGGTCCTAGGCTTGCTTAGAACCTAGGGATGGGAAGAATGTCATTCAGTTACGACTCAGTGGAACACTTGACCTGATGGGGATAAGTTACAGGACTCTAGGAGAGATTCCAGGATTGCCTGACCCAGTGTGGGCAGGTATTAAGAAAGGCTTCCTGGGGAGGGTACCAATTGAGCCAGGTCCTGAAGGATGAAGAGTTAGCCAAGTATATGAGGGCATTTCAGGTGGTGGGACTAGCAGGGGCAAAGGCATGGAGACAGAGAAGCAAGGCGTGTGCAGAAAACTGCAAGCAGACAGTGTTGCTGAGGAGTGAGGCTGGGGTCATCTGATTCCCCTGCATCAGGAGTGCCTTGAAAGTGGGGTGGAGTCCTCTTCAGCTCTGTATTGCCAGTGCCCACTCCAGCAACTCTAACAGTTGTGATGAGTGAATGTATGGCTGGCTGGCTGGGTGAGTGTACAGATGAACTGATGGACAGATTTAAGGATATATTGGTTAATGGATAGATGGATGGACGAGTGAATTGCTCGATGCATAGGGAGAATGGGAAAATGGGTGCAGTAAATATGGTTAGATAGATGAAGGGTGGGAGATGGGTAAGTGTGGACAGGTAGCTAAGTGAAAGGATGGCAAGATGGGAGAGAATGGATAGGTGGATGGAAGGATAGAGACAATGGGTGGATTAGAATATGGCAGGGGTGGAGAAATGGATGAGTAGATGGACAGAAGGGGTAAGGGTGGATGAGAGAGTGGACTGAAAGACAGATGAACAGATAGATAAATGGAGCAATGGAAGGATGGATGTGTGGGTGAATGGATAGACGGATGAATGGATGCATGGATGAATGGGACTATAGGAGGGTGGATGAGTGAATCCTGAGTTGGAAGGTTAGTCCAGAGCCCCTTGACTGACACCCTGGATTTTTTTATCCTGCTATTTTCAGCCACTGCCACTGTTATGGGACTGCTGATTTTCCCCATCAGCCTGGCCTCACCATTTGCCAAGGAAGCCTGTGGAGATGCCTCCGTGTACCACAGTGGGCAGTGCCAGCTGGGCTGGGGCTATGTGACCGCCATTCTCAACGCAATCCTGGCCAGCCTCCTGCCCGTAATTGGATGGCCCCACACAACCCAGGTCCAGGGGAAGTCCGTTCTCTTCTTTAGTGATATGGAGAGAATCATTCTTGTGCCAGAAACAAGCAAATAAATCTGTCCCCACCCCAGTAAGAGTAAAAAAGAGCCCACTTTAGAGTTGTCTGAAATCACCACGTACCCAGGTTCATATTCCACCTCGGTTGTTTCCATGCTGTGTGACCTTGGGCAAGCCACTTCACCTTTCTGAGCCTCAGTTTTCTCTTCTGTAAAATGGGGTTGGAATAACACCTATGTAACGTTGTCATGAGAATTAACTTTATACTCTGTGTAACTAAAGCACTCAACACAGCGTCTAGCACGTAGTAAGAACACAATAAATGTTAGATACTATTATAATAAGCTCTACCTCACAGAACGGTGTAAGAATTAAATGTAGCGATGAAAAGTACCTTCCAAAAGGATCAAATTGTGCTCTGTTGAAATCCCTACCTGGCCTGGGCCCAATCTCTCACAATGTGCCCACTGGCTTAAAACCCAGAATGGCAGAGATCTGAGAGCCTATTCTTTTTTTTTTTTTTTCACATGGGCAGGCACCGGGAATCAAACCTGGGTCCTCTGGCATGGCAGGCGAGCATTCTCGCCTGCTGAGCCACCGTGGCCCGCCCTGGGAGCCTGTTCTTGACTCAGTAGAATCAGTTACAAACTGCAGAGTCAGCCTGGATGTTGCTCCTGCCAAGAACTTATGGTCCCACTACACTTAACTCCAGTTTTCCTCAGTCACCCAGCCCAGGAGGGCTTAGAATTTATCCCTTCTCAAGTTCTCAAGTTCTTTCCCAGGTCGACTCTGTCTAAAACCATGTTCTCTTAGTTTCCAAAGACTCACCAGAGCATCTGAACAAGGCATCAGCAAAGCACCAGCAAGGCATCAGAGGAAGGCAGATGATGGAACTCAGAGAATCTGGGTCCCAACTAGGAAATCATCCCCAGTGACACTAGAGGGGTCCCAGAGAAAGAGGGGGACACAGATATGAGTCTAAAACAAAGGGAGGCATTATTATCCCCATTTCACAGAAGGGAAAACTGAGGCTCAGAGATGTAAAGCCACTTGCCCAAGACCACACTGCCAGTAAGTGGTAGACCTGGGATCCTAAATCAGCACTCCCCAAACGTATGGAGAGAAGCATATGACATGATTTTAGTTGGGGTAGTGGAGAAGTCATCACCCTTTCAGTTTCTTTTAAGCCTTCCAAGAAGAAAGGCTCAGTTGGTGCTAGTATGCCTTTAACCCTCTAAACTCTTCCTACATCTCTTTTACACAAAGAAAAGGGCCTTGGATTTAAAGCTTTTGGCAGAAAGTAGTGTTTTTTTCTAAAATGTTCATATTTATTTTTACAATTATCTTACAAATGATACTGGTTTCCACGAAGCTTAAAGTTTAAAAAGTATCGATTTAAAGAAAACTATTAAAGAAATGATAGTACAGGTGGTGTGCCAAAATGGCCCAAATCATAGAGTTTGCGAGATGCTGTCATAAAACTTGGGGAGAAAACACATTGGTTGATGGATCTAATGAAGAAAAAATTAATCTGAACTGCTCCCACGTAATATCCCTGACCAAACCTCACCACCCTTCTTTCTCAGCTCCTGGAACCTCAGGCTTGGGAGAGAAGGAGAGAAGAGAATGAAAGAAGATGAAATAAGATGGCGTAAAATGGCTGCCAGCCATTCCAAAATGGGAAGATAGGACTCCCCAAACCCTTTGCATGAGAAATGTTTTTCAGTTGCCCCATGGCCTCTCCCACAAGCCAAGGAGAAAACTCTTGGTAAAAAGGAAATGGGGTATGGTTTAGAAGAGGGAAGCAGGAGCATCCAGAAGACCTTCACACTTTAGTCTGAATAAGAACAGCATAATTCAGGTAGAAAATGTGGGCCCAGTCCATGTCTAAATGCTCTTTGCTACAAGCAAAGGCAGGAGGAGGAGAGAAAGAGGTAAAGAAAAGGAGGAGGAAGTGTATGAAGACGGTAGGAAGAGGAGGCCTCAATGACAACTACATGTGTGTCCATTTCTCACCCTCACTTGAGTCATGAAAATGTGCCTAGTGCTTCAAGACTCTCCTTTCTCCATTTTGCAAAGTACAAATGCACGTGTTTAGGAAAGCCTTTAGAAAAGTAAGAGTCATTTCTTATGCTTTTTTTTCCATAAAAGATGTCATCAGTTACCAGAAATCAAGAGTGCACATAAGCAAGCATTTGTGCATCTAGAACAGGTCCCCTGTCTTTCCCCAGGTCCCACGGTGCCAGAGAGCAGCAAGCCATAATGGCATAATGGAGCCCTCCAGAAGGAGATACACGTATACCGAGCTAAGGCTGAAGTCAAGGACTTGAGATTGGTGCCTCCCCAAGGGCAGTCAGAATGTCAAGATTGATCTTTGTTCTCAGAATCTTCCCACAGGAAGAAACAGACCATCTGACTAAGAGAGCTCCTGTTTGGGTACAAGGACAGATCCCTACCTCCCTGCTGCTGTGTAGCATTTTTGGTCCCTGCTGGGAATCTTCCAAGAAAGTGGTGAGTGGCTTTACGCAGGCAGCCACCACCACCTGCAAACTCTTCTGCATTGCTGGCTTATTTGGAAATCTAACATTTCTATATCAATCTGAAGTTTTGATGGATGCTCACTGGATTAAACCAAGCTTTGCTTCTGTAGCTGAAAAGCAGTAGTTTCTCTTGGCCTGTGTTTAGAGGCTCCTGGAGGTGCCCACTGCCTGCGGACCACGTTCTCAATGGCAGCCATTGAGTAGGAACCGTGGATGTGGGAGAGATGAGCTGGCCATCTATGGGAACTTCAGGGATGAGAGATGAGCTAGCTCAGCAACGAGGCTGCAGAGAGGGGTCAACTTAGAGGAATGTTCCCATTTCAAACGGCAACCATCTGGCACTCCTCTTATGCCCTGGACCTTGGGCGTGGTGGTGGTAGACTGCAAAAACGGCCTCAATTACTTTCTTCCCAGTATTCATGCCCTTTTTCAATGTCACTTTCAAGTCTCCTATCAAGAGGTGGAGTCTGTTTCCCCATCCCTCAAATCTAGGCTCCCCAGGTGACTTGCTTTGACACACAGAATAAGGCAGAAATGACTTCATACCACTTTCACACCCATGCCTCAAGAGACATTGCACACGTCTGCTAGCTCCCTTGGAAACTGCCCACAGGGCCATGTAGATAAGCCTGAGCTAGGCTGCTAGAGAATGGGACAGACTTGACCCAGCTGCCTCCATTGCCCTAGCCAACAGTGAGCCAATACCGGAAGCAGACTGGCTTCTACAGATACGTGAGGAAGTTCGGCTGAGACCAGAAGAACCTCCCAGCTGAACCCAGCCCAGACTGCCAACCCATAGAATCATAGCTAAATGAATGGCTAGTTTAAGTCACTAAATTTGGGGGTGGTTTGTTATGCAGCATTACCTGTGGCAATAGCTAACCAATGTAGGGGAGTGAGAAGTGATTCACCCGTCTTGATCTTTCTGGGGAAAAGCCAGACAGTTGTCATGAGAATTTGACTCCATTTGGGTAGAGTCACTGGGGACAGGGGGAAACATTAGATGTGAGCAAATGTTATTTGGAAATAACCAAAGAGAAGAAAAAAAAAATCTCCAAACAAACAAAAAGAACTCAGATTCACATACTTCTCTGTTTATATATATTTTTTCTCTGTATATAGACACGATTTTTCATAAACATTTACAAGATATGTTTGGCAACACTGAAAAAAGAGGGCACTCCATAGACAGAATACTCCCACGCATTAAAATTCCAAAAATATACAAAGACACACACAAGGTACGGATACCTGAAGAAACACAGGAAACCGAATAAATATTAGTTATTCCACATCACAACTACAGATGCACTCTGGAACACCGAGAAAGAAGGCTGAGAAGATTTCTTGTGCTGTACTTTTTGACAAGTGTGTCAAAAAAAATAAATAAATATCGGAAGTCGAGGACCTGGGTCTGGCTAAAACACAGCCTCTTCTGTGGTGGACAGCTGGATGGCAAAATAAACTTTTATCTGGAAGGGCCTCTTGCACAGTCTTCTTTCCTGCTCCTGGGGAGCTGGGAGACTAGGGTGAAGGAATGCACCCCGAATAGCCAGAACGCTGCTCTCTCGCCTTTCTGCTTTGGCAGGGTGGATGCTGGGTGAGCAAAGGCTACGAAGCTTCAAGTCTCCCCTGAAGGGCCCTTCGTGAAGCAAAGTAGCCTTGGTCTCTTCCATCCTGCCCAACAGGCCCCGCTTGTTCATCCGAGCATCATCCGATCCAGATGAAGGTGCTGTCGCCGAGGAAGGGGACCTTTTGAAGCTCTCAGAGCAGGAATCTTTCCCCGTTCTGGTTTGCTCAGAGCCCAAGGACCACGAGACCCCTTCTGCAAAACCTCTGAGGTGCTGCCTCCATCTCCTCTCTGCGCCTAAATCCCGTGTCCTTCTCTGACTGCCCTAGAGGTGTCAGGATTCTTGGGAAGAGTATTCGCCTGACCTCGAGCTGTTTCCCGGATTCTGGGTACATTTTCAAAGATGGCTCGAGTAGAGGGACAGGGAGGCAAGGGAAACTAGCTAACTGAGGGTCTGTTTGTAGATTGGTATCCCTTGAAATTAAGACGTGGGGGTTCGGTGGGGTGGGTTGGAGGGGGGGAGGGAAGGGGTTCCCAGACCCGGCCACGGCTCTGGCCGCAGCCATTCATCAGCAGAGGTTTTTGAAGGAAAACACACACCATACTGTACTCTGGCCCCCCTCTGTCTTCTTTTTCCTTCTTTGTCCTGAGTGAGCAAGGGCACTTAAAAAACAGCCTGCCTCCCTGACTACAAGCCTTTCACCAACAGACACCGTGGAAGCCTCTGGGGTACAAGACCCAGTGTATGGCATGAGAGACAAAGTTTTCCCTCCAAGGAGCATGTGTGTGTGCGTGTGTGTGTACCCCGCCCTGCCTCGGGGGTTCCAGGCAGAATCCAGAGTTACCTGGGATGATCTCACACCTAAGGAAACTTCTTGACACCTATGGAAACTTCTCGAATTCTATCGGATAAGCCTTTCTTGAAAAGAAGAAAAGAAGTATCGCCTGGTATCAGGGAGAGGAGAAAAAAACTAGAGAATACAACCGAGGAATCCCAGAGAAACGTCTGAAGCATGCCCCTGTGTACCTCTTCGAAATGGGGAGGAGGCCTCAGGACATCGGTATAAAGAAAGTGAAAGCGGGGAGGGACAGACATTTGGAGCCCCTCCAAGAAGCCAATCCTTCTCAACAGGGGTGATTTTGTCCCCCAGAGGACGTTTGGCAAAGTCAGGAGCAAGATGGGGGGTAGGGGGCTGCTACTGGCATCTAGGGGGTGGAGACCAGCGATGCTGCACCACATCCTGCCATGCTCAGGGCAGCCCCCACCACAGAGAACCATCCAGCCCCGCACATCAGCAGTGCCGAGGGTGGGAAACCCTGCCCCAAATCGCCTTCCAGCCGTGTTCCGGAACATCCCAAAGGCCCCATTCAAAGTAGAGAAGTGGCTCCCCAGACCTCTCCTACACCCACTTTCCAAAATTACCCTCCCTAAGGCTCATCTGACAAGATAGTATGGAGGGGTGGGAGAGAGGAGAGGAGGAGACCACTGCAGACCATGAAGGGAGATGTTTCTTCTGTCCACCAACAATCCCCACCTCCGGCCAGGGAGGAATCCCAGACCTGGGCGATCTTTGGTCAAACAAGAAAACGTAAGGCTGAACTGAAGGGGCAACCCCTTGCCCCCCACCTGCCCGGTGGCCCAAGTCGGGGTAGTTTCTCTGTGCCCAGAAGTCCCAGCCCACGAGCAGACACCTGGCCCTGGCTCCCGGGGAGCTAAGCAGGCAGAGGGTGGGTAGATGGCAGCTCAGCCGATTCTGCCCGACGAGGCGCCTTCACTTGTTCTCGATCAGCGTCTGTACCTTGTACACAAGGTCGCGGGCCAGCTTCAGCACTTGCTTGGTGTTGTGACGCTCGGCCATTTCTGAAAGAAGAAGGGGGGCACCTCCTGAGCCAACCCGTGCGTCTGGCCTCGGGCGCACTCAGCTCCGCCTGGGGCAGCTCCAACACGGAGAGGCTCCAGAAGCAGAGGGACGCGGGCGTGGTGGCTGGTGACCTTGGCGTAGCCTGCACCTCCAGACCTTGGCTTCCTCACCTGCAAAACGGGGTTCCTAACACTACCGACTTACATGGTTACTGTGGCCATCAAATGAGGTGATGCTGACACCTGCGTGTGCTTAAAAATGCTAATTCTCCCCAACCCTCTCCTAATAAGAGATAGATTAGCAGCTTCTCCCCAACCCTCTCCTAATAAGAGATAGATTAGCAGCTTTTTTTTTTTTTTGCATGGGTAGGCCCCGGGAATCGAACCCAGGTCTCCAGCATGGGAGGCAAGAACTCTGCCACTGAGCCACCACCATACACCCCCTGGGTTGGCAGCCTTTTAAGAAAGCAATCCTTGGAATACAGTTGATGCTTAAAGATATGAAAGGTGGGAAGGAGCAGAGAGAAAGAAAGCAGGAGGGAGGGAATAGAAGGGAAGGAGGGAAAAATGATAATTTACATCAAAAACCATAGAAAATGATCAGATGTTTCAAACGGAATGATCCTAAACATAGAAATTTGCCATTAAAAAAAAACATTCAGTGGGAAAAAAAGGCACTGAGAGCATGGTTCCCCTATTGTGTGCAGGCTACCTTGGAGTGCTACAGGGACCCCACAGGAGCCCTGTGGGGTAAATTACACTTTTGGGGGGAGACACAGTGATACTCCACATCTGTTAAACGCCAGATAAACTGCTAGCTGAGTGAGTTCACACGTTCAACCTTAAATTGCACTAAATTCCTATCAACAGCATTCTATCTCTGCAAAGCCAGGGTTTCAGCAGCTGCTGAGATTAAAAGTAAGCACCATGTAAAAACCACTGTGGAAAAGGAAATGAGAGTGGTGTCTGCAGAGACCAACAGATGAACACATCCTGTCAGTGACCAATTGTAGGTATTAGGAATGAAATGAAAATATCATTTTCTTTAGATTTCTGTGTACTGTTTTTTTTTTTTTCAAGTGGTTATTCAGTTGTTAGGGCATAAGTACTTATTAAGTGGCTTCACCTGACCAGTGAATAAACCTGGGGTTTCGTGAAAAAATTAAGGATGCTAGGGAAGCTGTGAATTGAGAAAGTTTGGGACCCTTCTGCACCAAGATATAAATTGCTTTGGACTCTCGATAACCCCCCCAAACCGCAAACAACCCAGTTACCAGCAATAAAGAATTGTTTCATAAATTTGGGACAGTCACTTAAGCTAAATTCTACAGCTTTAAAAAACAGTCATTCACGAGATAGTTTCTGAAATATTGAGGGGGGAAAAAAAGAGGATACAATGACACTGTGATGGTAACAGCACAAAAATTTGCACGAGTGTGGAAAAGATTGGAAGGATCTTTTTTTAAAAAAAGATCCCACTAAATGCAGTGTGGTTTCCTGGATTAGTTCCTGGAACAGGAAAAGGACATTAGTGAAAAAAAACAGGTGATATCCGAATCAAGTCTCTCACTTTATTAATCATCATGTACCGATGTTAATTCCTCAGTTTTGACAAATGTGCCAGGGTCACGTGAGATACCAACATTAGAGGAAGGTGGGTGAATTGGATTTGGGAAGTTCTTTTGCAACTTCTCTACAAATCTAAAAGTATTCCAAAATAAAAGCTTATTTAAAAAAAATTAATAGTTTCAAGGACAGCTTTTTCCTCTCTTTTTTTCTATTACTACTTTTTACCAAAATCTACTTTTTAAAAAAATTTTAAATAGTGATAACAGTAGCAATGGTTCCCATGTATTGGGCCCCTATTTGGGGGGATTTATCCGTGTTCTCTCATTTTGACCTCATGACCTTCCTGTGAGGGAGACTGGCATCATTTTGTCCCTGAGAAAAATGAGGCCCAGAGATGTGAGGTCACTTGCCCAAGGTCACACAGCTCCAAAGTGGCAGAGCTGAGATTAGTATCCACATTTGTCTGACTTCAAAGGCCGTGCCTTTTTCCTGCCACGTTACCTGCCTTCCTGCCCTGCTTTTCCTACCACCTCAAATCTCTGAAGCAGACAGTTACCCCATTTCCCAGGTGAGGAAGCCGATGTCAGTGCCAGAGCCAGGGTTTGTTCCAGGCCTGATTTCAACACCCAGGCCCTCTCTGGCAGTTCTCAGAGGAAAACACACCCCCAGCATCAGAGGCACTTTTAACTCACCTCAACTCATTTGGAAGGAGCCACAAAGTGGGCAGGATGTACCTCCCACCCCTTTACCACGTGTAGGTCTCAGCAAATCTCCACCCCCCACTGAACCCTGTGAAGGAACCTTCCGGAAACCCACAAGCCTCAGACGAGACCCCCCAGTTGCGCAGGTACCGTTAAAGAACTTGATGATGTCTGTGAAATCCATGTTGTTTTCCAAGATGATGTCGCGGTAGGCCTCCACCAGCGCCAGCGCGATGAACAGGACGTAGTGGGCGGACGAGACGTGTTTGGCTGCCCAGATCGTCTCCCAGACCGAGAAGACGTCATCATAGACGAGCTCTGCGGAGACACCACACACGCACACGCGGGAAGGGGGTTGGTGACAGAGCTCATGGCGCTGCGTCCTCTGGGGAATTGCAGGCCGGTTGCAATCCCTGCCTCAGCTCCGGTATAGTGGGCAGAGCTCAGGTGGAAGGGAGGAGACCTGGACACTCTCCTGTGACCATCAGAAGCCTCAGTTTTCCCCATCTGTGCAATGGACTGTGCAAACCAGGCAGTTTGTAAGTTCCTTCCAGCTCTGATGTTCTGAGCATGAGCAGGCTTGATTTACACTCACCTAGCCTTGCCCTGCCCCTTAACTGTGTCCCTGACCCCACTTCCCCTCCATCTCCAATAGCATCCGTGGGGACATTTCCCCTTTCTCCCGCACACAGGCAGCACCACCTGCTGTCTAACAAAGAGGCAGAAAAGGGCAGTGGCTAAGAGCAAGGCTTCTGATGTCCAATAAACACGGTTGGAGTCCTGGCTTGATCACTCACTCATAAGGTGGTCTTGGACTAGTTACTTTCCCTCCATGAGCATCTCTTTCCTCATCTCTAAAGGAGGCAACGCTCATAGTAGCAAAAGATCAGAGAGACAATACATAGAAATGGCCCAGCACGGTGTCTGGCAGTTAGTAAATCCCCACTTGCATGCTCAATGATGATGATATTGGTGATGACGATGCATTTTATACACTATTTCCGAGTCAGGTAGGAAACAGGCACTAAATAACCTCTGCTCCAGAATTTGCAGCCCTTGGTCCTTAACAAAATACTCGCTAGCCTGGAAGGGAAGTGGGATTGGGAGGGAGACAGAGGAGGGCTCAGACCCTGCTCTTGATTCCTAGCTCTGAATTTAAGTCTTCTGAGCCTCAGTTTTCCCATCTATGAAATGGAGCTTGTAAATAACATGTACTTCATAGTGGCAGTGCAAGATGCGGTGAGTGAACCGATAATTGGGACTCAACAGTTGGGCATTCCTCCGTCTTTACTTCAAAACCCCCTCAGCCTCACCTCAATGATACCTATTCCCAAGAGGCTCTGCTCCAAAGAATCTGGGAATAAAGCCCTATTTTGAAGTCTGTACCTCGCTTGAAATCCAGCAGGAACCAGCGGTAGCAGAAGTAGAAATGTGTGTAGTCTCCATTCTGGTGCATCAGCTCAAACAGCTCTGAGTCCAGGATCTGTCAGAGGAAGGAAGGGTGGACATGAACTTCCTGGGAAAAGGCCGGGCCAGACGGTCGGGCTGCGCAGATGATGGTAGAGCCCCACCCCAGCACACCATGCCACCCCTAGCAGCCCGGGGGAGTCAACAAATGGAAAAGGACTTGAAGAGCCATTTCCCTCAAGAAGATATGCAAATGGCTAATAAGCACATGAAAAGATGCTTCACACCCTTATCCATTTCGGAAATGCAGCTCAAACCAGGAGATAGTACTTCATACACACTCAGATCGCTATTATTAAAAAAAAAAAAGAAAAAAAAAGGAAAATAACAAGTGTTGGTGAAGATGTAGACAAACTGGCTCCCTCCTGGATTGCTGGTGGGAATGTACAACAGCGTACGCTCTGTGGAAAACGGTTTGGCAAGTCCTCAGAAGGTTTGACATAGAATTATCATAGGACTCCGCAAAATTCTCCTCCTCGGTATATATCCCAAAAAGTTGAAAGCACGTATTCAAACAAAACGTATGCATGGATGTTCACAGTAGCAGTAGTCACAATAGCCAAAATGGTAGAAACTCAGGTTTCCATAAATAAGGAAATGGATAAACAAAATGTGACATATACTTATGATGAAAATATTCTTGGGCTATAAAATGGAATGAAGTACTGATACATGGTACAATATGGATGAGCCTTGCATGCCTTATGCTAAGTGAAATAAGCCAGATGTGAAAGAACATGTATGATTCCACTTATACGAAATAGCTAGAATGAGCAAATTCATAGAGAGAGAAAATAGATCAGAGGTCTCCCGAATGGGGAAGTTATCACTTAAGGAGTATAGATTTTTTAATTTGGGGTGATGAAAAATATTTAGTAATGGATGATAATGATAATAGCACAACACTGAAAATGTAATTAAAACCAGTGAATTATACACTTAAAATGGTTAAAATGACAATTTTTATGATCTATATAAATATATAAAACCACAATAAAAATAAATTTAAACAGGATGAATTTTATGATATGCAAATTCTATCTCAACAGAGCTATTATTTAAAAATAAACAGGTGGTGGAAGAATATCTACAGCTATACTGGATATGCAGGTAAGTGAAATAAAAAGCAGGCTCCAAATAGTATGTACAAAAAGGAGTTAAAATATTGTGTACAGAATAGAAAAATGTATATATAAAGTGGGAGAAACATACAAATAGGCAATTCATAGAAGGAGCAATCCAATTGAACAAAAAGAAGAGAAAGAAAGAAAATTTGTTCCATCTCACTGTTCATCAAGTTAGGCAAAAGCCCCTTTTAGTCAAAAGCTAAATACAATGGAGACTGAAAAACATTCCTATCATTTTCACAGGTTAATGCATTTCTATCCTTGCACGTAACAAGGAAGGTGCCCTCATCTTTCTGGGGAGCAGAAATGCCAAACACTGTGGATGCTAAAGAGCCAGGTTTTATGATGGCACTTCACCAATCTGAATGTGCCTCAGAAACACCTGGATCACTCTAAGACACAGATTTCTGGGCCTCACTCCCAGAGATTCTGCTTCAGTGAGAGCAGTGCCCGGTAATCTGCATTTCTAACAAGTTCCCAGGTGATGCCGGTGCTGCTGCTACCGGTTTCCATTCTGGATAGCATTGGCAGGCACTCTGCTAAGCCCACTACGTGCATTAGTTTATTTCATCTACATACTACCCTATGTGCTATTGCTACCCCATTTTCCAGATGAAGAAACTGAGGCTCAGACAGATGGAGACACTTACTGTCTCCCAAAGCAGGACTAGAGAGTGGGTCATACCTGGATCAGCGACCTCATGTTGGCAAAGTGCGTGTCCATGGCCCCTCCATGGGGAAAGTTCTGGTTCATCCTTTTCATGAGCTCCGTGAAGCAGCTGAAGGCGAGGGCCTCTGGGGAAAGAGCACAGGAAAGACCGGCAGCTGTGCCACTGCCCGAGAGAACGGTAGCTCCCAAAGGGACGGCCTAAGGCCCAGCACCGGTTCACAAACTCCACAGCTGAACGAGAAAAACGTGGACAATGGAGTCTCAAGTGCCTTCCATCTCAAGGGATGCCTTCCAGTCTTAATTACACACTTTCCACCTTAGAGCTGTTGAAACAGCTTTTCTTTTAGGGAGCAATGGTGATAGTAGATGCTCTTTTTAAAACATTCCTATCTGCTACAATAAAAAGTTGACAACAGGGTGGCTGCTGTGGCTCAGCAGGCAGAGCTCCGACCTGCCGTGCTGGAGGTCTGGAGTTCGATCCCTGGTGCCTCCTGCCCATATGCAAATTAAAAAAAAAAAAAAAAGTTGACAACATTTTGTTGGCTCCAAACCTTTTTTTTTTAAATTCTAACTGGTTCTTAAAATTTTCAAATCTGGGAACCTCTGTATTTGAGCAGCAGCTGGTAAAGCTGGGAGGGTGTTTTTAGGCAACAGGCAAAGAAAGGGTCAAATACCTTGGGAAATGCTGCTTAGAATATCTGCTGCTTAAAGGGCCAACACATATATTATGAGTAAACGTTCTGAGAAGTCCTGCAATAAAGGAACCTATTTTATTTGGGAAACCAGTGTTTCCAAAATTTATTTGAAAATGGTACCTTTTTTTATCTCTTAACACCTATTAATTTGGGGGGAAAGCTACGCTAGTCAGGAAGCTCTCCCAAGGCACAGTAGGATCTCGTTCTTTTTAAATTTGAGACACAATTTACACACCATAAAATTCATCCTCTTAAATTGTACAAGTCAATGGTTTGATGATATCACAGAGTTGTGCAAACATTACCATTATCTAATTCAGGACATTTTTATTAGCCCCCAAATAAACTACAGAACTTCATTCCTTTTTACAGGTGAATACTGCCCCATTGAACGTTTATAGCACATTTTGCTAGTCCATTCATCGGTTGATGGACACCTGGGCTGCCTCCATCTCTCAGCGGTCCTCTTGCAGGCGACAATGCCGATGGACCTTGAGGACATCACATTGACCGACATAAGCCAGACACAAAAGGATAGACAGTGTATGATCTCGCTGATAGGAAATGATTAGACTAAGCAAATTCATAGAGTCAGAAAGTAGAATACGGGTCGACCAGGAGCTGGGGTGGAGGTAGGGAATGGGGAATCAATGCTTTATTGGTACAGAATTCCTCTTTGGGGTGATAGGAAAATTTTAATCATAGATGGTGGTGATGGTAACACAACATTGTGAATAAATTAACAGCACTGAATATATATTTGAATGTGGTTAAAAGGGGGAAATTTAGGCTGTCTATATGCTACTAGAATAAAAAGTAAAAAAAAAAGGACTATACAATAAGAACAGTGATGCTTAATGTAAACTATGGGCTATAGCTATAAGAATTTTTTTCATCATTCGTAACAAAGGCACCACAATAAAGCAAAGTGTTAATGATGGGAGGGTAATATGGGGACTCTATTTTATGCATGATTTTTCTATAAATCTACTGCCCTAATTAGAATGTCTGCTGCTTAAAGGGTCAATACATATACTATGCATATGTAAACCTACTTCCCTAATTATAATATCTGCTGCTTAAAGGGTCAATGCATATATATATATATATATAGTATTGCATATATACTGAGTAAAGGGTCTGAGAAGTCCTGCAAAATATACACAAAAAAAGTAAAGAAAAATTATATGCCCAATAGCAGTAACTCCCCATTCTCTCCTTTTAGCCCTAGAAACTACTACCCTCCTTTCTGTCTTTATGGATTTGCCTTTTCTAGATATTCATCTAAACAGCATCATATTCTATGTAGTCTTAGTGTCTGGCTTCTTCTACTTAGCAGGTTTATAAGGTTTACTCGTGCTGAACCATACATCAGAACTTCATTTCTTTTTATTGACCAGTAATATTCCACTGTATGAATATGACTCACTTTGCTTATCCATTCATCAAATGATGGACATACGGGTTGTTTTCAGTTTAGACTATTATGAATAATGCTTTTTTTTAACATCCATATGCAAGTTCTTCTTTTTTTTGGCATTCAATCAAACTATCTACATAAGTTATATTAGGAAATGCACTAGTCAAAATATAAATTTTGTAACAAACATTTTTTGCTTTAGTCTCACACAGAAGGTGACATTTTAAAATATTAATTACCATCTATTTTCAGCACCCTGCAGTAATGACATTCCATATGCAAGTTTTGTGTGGATACAGGTTTTTCTCTTGGGGATACTCCTAGGAGCGGAATTGCTGGGTGACAAGCTTAGCATTATGAGGAACTGCCAAATTGTTTTAGTAAGTGGCTACACCATTTTAAAATCCCTCCAGCAACATATGAGGGGTGCATTTCCCCAAATCATCTCCAACACTTGTCCGTCTTTTTCATTTCAGCCACCTGACTGGGGGGTGAAATGGTATCTCCCTGTTGTTTTGATTTGTATTTTCCTAATGACATGCGCTTGTCAATCATTTATTACTCTTCTATTCTACTCAGAAATGTCTGTTCAAATTCTTTGCCTATTTTTAAATTGGGTTGCCTCTTTATTGTTGAGTTATAAGAGTGTGTCATTTAGTTTGGATACCAGGCCCTCATCAGATACACAATTTACAAGTATGGTCCCCCATGCCAGGGGAGGCATGCTCACCGTCATCCAGGATGACCAACAGTGGAGCCAGGAGGTCACACATGCCTTGAACGTATCCGATCTCGATGTGCTGCCACACGTAGCTGCAAGAGACGCAGGGACCAGTGATGCCCCCACAGCCTGTCTCTCCAACCTGCTTCTCCCTTCCCCCTGCCCCGGCTTGGTCCCCTCATCCCTTACCTGGACCACCCCCTCAGCCTCCTCCCTGCCTGGCCTTCCCCGTCTCATGCTTTTCAATCACTCTACATGCAGCCACCCCAGGATGATCTTTCTGAAGTCCAGCTCATGGGGACCACCTACCTGCCCAAACACCTCCTCGGGCCAAGATAATATCCCAACTCCTTTACTGGGGGAAAGGGCCATTCACTCTCCTCCCAATCCATCCATCTTTACGGCTTCACCCATCACTTTCCTGCATCCCCCCAACTCCAGTCAAATAAATCACCCCTTTACACCTTTGTGCCTTTCTCCTAAAAGTCTCCTCCATCTGAAATTCCCACTGGCTAATAATAACAGCTAATATTTACTAAGCATTTACTGTATATTTGGGCCGCTATACATGCATGCATCATTTAATTTTTGAAATCATCACAGGAAAGAGTTTCTATTATTGTCCCATTTCACATCTCAGGAGACCGAGGCACAAAGAGGTAAGCGATATGCCCAAAGTCACCACCTAATAATAAATGGCAGCTGCAGGCTTCAAACCAGAAGGTCTCTCTCACTCCTGGGCATGTGCTCTTTCTTTTTTTCTTTTTTAAATATTTTTATTGACAAATCTCCACACACACACACACACACCGTCCAACCATATTATACAATCTATGCACGTGATTTTAATGGTTTCTTCAGCTATTCTAAATGTTGTCAAAGTTCATCATGAAGGTCACCACCTCTGTGAGGCCTTCCATGATTACCACCTATCTCATAATCAGGAAGTCAGTCCATCCTTCCTTCTCCCCCAGCAATTTTTCATTTTAACAGCACATATTCTATATTGTAGGTAATTATATTTATATCTCCTAAACTAGGTTTTAGTGGCAATGTGATTGCTTGGAAATGAAACAGTTAAGAACTTGAGCTTATTAACAAGAATGAGTTAGAGGAGGGGTTGGCAAACTTTTGCTGTAAAGGTCCAGATAATAATCATTTTCAGCTTTGCAGACCATATGTTCTCTGTTATAACTACTCAACTCTGCAAAAGCAATCATAGCCAATATGCAAATAAGTGGGCATGGCTGTGTTCTAATAAAACTTTATTTACAAAAATAGGCAGTGGGCTAGATTTGGCCCATGGGCTGTAGTCTGTTGACTCACTAATTAGAATAATATGCCTTGGCATGGAAAGAAGTCCAGGATGTATTACTGAGTGAAAACAACAAGCTGCAGAAAAATAGTTTATAGTTTAATCCCACAAGTAAAATTTTCTCAACCATGTGTGCATCACACTATTATATCATGCAGTATAAATTATATAATATACATTCTATTAGATATTATATTATATATCATATATATGTCATTGGAGGATATACACCAAATTTTTAACTGCAGTTATTTCTCCGGGTGAGTGGAACTGATGCGCAGAGAAGGAAGGAGAAATTTCTTTATACCTTATGAACTTCTAATTCCTTGATTGATTTAAGTTTTCTTTTCTTTTTTTTTTTTACCAGCATTGGTTACTTTCATATTTTAAGAAATGCCAAGAATATATTTAAAATAAAAAGTAAAAAGTAGCTCTAGATCTTATTTTTAAGAAAAAAAAAGGCACAATTTCTAGAATCAGACAGTTAGAATTCCCACTCAGCCACTGCCCAGCCAAGGGACTTAGAATAATAGGCTACCTCTCTGAGTCTCCATTTCCTAAACTATAAAAGGGGATAATACTACTGACCTCATAGGATTGCTGTGAGGATTAAGTGCAGTGATGATACAGTAAAGAGCTCAGACCAGGTATACAGAAAGCGCTTAATAAGTGTTTTCTTTTATTACCATGACTCTCACTATTATTTTATTGGCTGCATGGGTTGGAATAAGATTCCTGGCCTGGTGCCCGCTGCAGAGGCTACAGTTCTGGCTGGGTCTGTCTCCGGCAGCCCCCTCTCTGCCACCCCCTGCCCTCCCCTGCAGAGACCCCTCTCTGACCGCCCCGCCCCCCAGCCACCTGCACATGATGTTGCGCAGCTTCTCCAGGTTGGCAGGTGTGAAATACCAGTAGTTGCGGTCACAGCGCTGCACGTCCTTTTCAATGCGGTGCAGGTTTACGGTGTACAGGTCCAGCAGCTCCGGCTGTAGCCCCCCAGGGAGCAAGAAAAGGACAAGTACACCCCAGCTTCCCAAAGAGGCGCTCTTCCAGAGGTCCTCTCCCCTCCTCCTCCGCCTCCTCCTTGCCTTCTCCCCTTGCTCCTGAAAAGAATGACCTAAGCCTGGTCTTGGGCAGGCATGGGATTTTGCTTTTTTTTTTTTTTTCAGGGAAAGCTTTTTTGACTTTGCATGGTGCAAATAAGATTTTTTTCTTTTTAGTCTTTATATAATAAAAAGCAATCTTGGTGCCTCGCTTACGGTGAGGTAAGAACAATTATTATTCCCATTTTTGAGATGAAGAAACAGACTCGGAGAGTCACAACTGAAGCTGCAAATGCACCGCCTCTGCTGAAAAGTGGACCAAGATTTTGGCAATATGTCAGATTTGATGCCTTGGCCAACCACGCTGACAAAATGGTTCAATGATCTAGCAAGAAAATCAGGAACTCTCAGAGGCAAAAAATTAGCCCAGAGAGGTGAGAAACTATCAAAGCCAGATTTTGCCTCGATGACGGCTGTGAAACTGGGAAAATGCAAACTTTTGATTTAATGGTTTGTGCGCCCCTTAAGTTGAGGAGTCTAACAAAAGACTTTCCTACATAAAGGGGGGACCCCAAGGAGCCACAATGTCAGTAAGAAAAAAAAACAGGAAAAAACCCACTAGCATCCTGGGGTCTCAAGGACAACTGCTAGTCTTGACAAATGTGTGAAATTAAGTAGAAAAGATATTTCCCTGGACTCACGCAGGTTTATAACCCAAATTCTCACTACCTGGATGGCCTGAAAGATCAGAGAGATTCAGTTTAAAGTGACCTCTGATTGGTTATGCCCCTAGGAACTAGCAAAAGCAAATCTTCTCTGGAGGAATCTACGTTCCAGCACGGCCTCAAAGTATCCAGCAGATAAAGTTCCAAGAAAGACGAGCTCAGGTTCAAAAATCACAAAACACTCAGAGGAAAAAGCGCCATGAGTGACAGACAGCATAATCACCTAACAGCAGAATCGGACCCACAAGGGCTTCGGTTATTAGAATTGCCAGGAACAGAATATAAGATAAGTATGCTGAATATTTTTGAAGACATAAAAGAAGAAATTAAAAATAAGAGTGAAAAGACTCTCAAGTGATCAAGCAAGTCAGTTTATAGCAGATGCGAAGAGAAACCAAGAAAACTTTTGAAAACTTACTAACCTTATAACTAAAATATAAGAAGAAATGAAAAGTTAAAAAAAAAACTGGAAGATACCGAGGTCTGTGTTCCACCTAAACAAGGAATGAACCAAGAAAGAGCAAGACGTGGGATATAGGAAATAGGAGAGACTCAAAAGGAGCCCCAAGATGATGGCGGGGGGACCCCAGGATAACAGCTGTGAATTAGGTGCAATGGACTAGAGAAGGTCAGAAGCACCTGGAGAGAATTCTTTAGAAATACAACATGGCTAGAAAACCTGTTGTATCAAGGTTTGAGAGGAGATTTAGAAAATTGGTGGCGTTTGAGAGGTAAATTAGTGGTAACTATGTAAACAAAGAAAAAAAGAAAGATAAAAAAATGAAAACACAAATCTAGGAAAAAACAAAATTTTGTTTAAGGAAGAAAAGGTGGACAGAACCTACCCCACGGCTTACATTATATCATCACAAGAATGTACACACTAGTCATTTAACTAAAATTCTTACATGCCTATGTTGGAAGGATGGGGATGGGAAGGTTTCATTTGTTCAGGGAGGCCTTGGGGTGGGGGAGGAGGAGGGCTAAATTCTCCATGTCCATTGTGGGGACTCAAGAGACCATGCTCAAAACTGAAAGCAAAAAATAAGATCAACAAGTAGCAATACAAACGAGTCATTTAGACACACGGGGGCAAACATCCAACAATTCAGGCAGAATAAGGAGATATGACTGGCTCTGGCGACGGTTAATGGGGGAAAGAGAGGAAGACAACTTCTGGCGTTCACAGCCAGCTCTGTCAAAAAGTTTTTGACTCTTTAAACTATGGACACGCATATCTTTGATAGAAATAAATTCCTTAAAAGCAATGCAGGTGCAATGCCAGGAGCGGAAAAGCCTTCCTTTCAATTGGTGTCCCTTGGTTTGGATTTTCTGGCAAGAGAGTGAAACTCAAATATTTAAATGATGTTGATGATCAAAGATGCTATTGATTTGGGTGCTCACTATGCGAGGCACCCAAGACTTTGGGTGAATTCTGAGAACTCAGGAAGATAGGTACTAGATAATGGGGAAACTGAGGCTCAGAAATATAAACTAACTTGCCTGTACTGGGACTTGAACCCAGGACCGTTTGACTGCAAAGTTTGTGTTCTTTAACTATGATAGCATCTGCTCTTCCTAATAGGTTTCTATGGTGAGTCACCCACAAAGACGATCACCCCTGGGAAATTCTGGAGACCTGAGGTCTTTGGCACACTCCCATCCTCCCGCAGATGCAGGTGAGAAAACCGAGCAGAGGAGAATCCTGGTGACTCACAGAATAGGTGACGCCACTGGAAGACACAGGGGAGGTCTCATTGTTGGCTGACGAGGTCACAGCCAGAGAAGCCAGGGCGGGGAAGAGACTTTCCATCTCGGGCTCCTCCAAGAGGCTGTCGTCACTGACCACCTGGCCATGCTTCTCCGCCTCGCTGGGCCCCCAGCCCTCCAGCCCGGCAGCGTCCTTCTCGGGGAGGGCCGCGTCCATGCTGCTGGTGATGGACATGAACTCGTCCATGCTCTCGTTGGCGAGGAGGTCGCTCTCCAGGCTGTCCTGCACGGCCAGCTCCTCCCGCGGGGCCTCGTCCCGGGACGTGGTGGCCTCGCTGCTCTGCCCATCGTCCACACTGCCGTCCCCGAGTCGCAGCACGGCGGGGGCATTCCGCTGGGCGTCCAGGACGCTGTCTTCTGTGCTCAGGCTGGGCTCGGAGTGCTCCGAGAGGCCCGAGGAGAAGTTGTGGGAGGAAGGATGGCCGGAGTCCGGGGAACAAGTTCCGTTCACTAGGTTTCCATTGGGGATCTTGGGCTGTTTCTCCTCCAACCGGCCCTCTGTCTCCACCTGCTCCACTTCATCCACAGACTCAAACACCTGAAGACAAGACGCACAAAGACAGATGGACTAGGATGTCCACCGCAGCAGTGCTTATTTCAGCAACCTAAATATCCATCAGTAAGGGACTGGTGTAAATATGGAACATGCATGCGATGGAGCATTATACAGTCAGTAAAACAGAGTGAGGCAGGACAAAGTGTTACATACACTTCCACTTGTGAAAAAGAAAAAAGGGATCTATATGCTTGATATGCAATATAATAATCCAGAAAGAAACAAGAACCTACATCATGGTTGCAAATAACCCCCCAGAGGAGGAAGTACTAGGGAACTGGAATGAGGGAAGAATAACTTAATCGTACCAGCTCTTAGCAGGAGCAGATAAATTTTTTTTAAGGAAAAATTGCGTCAGTGTAAGGAATTGGCTAAAATACACACATTATTGACTACAATGGAGCCATTTGCAAAAGTAGATTTAATATGAAATACTATGGCAAAATCTCCAGGATACATTTTAAAGATCTATTTATGGTCCTTTGGTCCTTAGGCCAAATCCTCTGAAGAATATGCAACAAAAGACCATGTTTCAATAATCACTTGAAATATTTCTTCTCTGTGTGGTTATGTCATGAATTTGATTTACTATTAGTTTCACGTGTCTCTGTTTTTTTTTAATTTCTTTTTTGATTTAACTGCTTTAAATTATGTAAAAAATTTACTCAACCTAAAGGTCAAAACTGGAAAACAAGATATATTCAGGGTAATGTAGTTTTTTCCCCTGCCCCTTCTCTCATAGATAACATTTTAATTAGTTTCTGGTTTATCCTTCCATTGTTTTTGAAAATAGATGTAAATATATACATACAGTCATAGTTCTGCTTTTTACAGGAAAAGTGGCATACTATCCACATTTTTTCTGCACATTTTTAATTGAATGAGACTGAATTGACATTCCCATTCTTTCCACTGAATAAAAATGGAAAGTTGAACATGCAATGACATTTACATAGAAATTTTAAAAAGACTACCAAACATCGCTATAGATTGCCTACATATATCTACGCATCTGTGCGTACGTAAAGGCAGACAGAAGGGTCTGGAAGGATACACAGCAAATTAATGAAAGCAGTGTCCTTTCTACCGAGGGGAGGCGGGGATCAGGGGTAATCAACGCAGACTTCAGTTTTCTCTGCAATGCTTTCATTTTTCACAGAAAGAACAGATTCATGTATTACTTGTGTAACTAAAGATCTACTTTTTTTTTTTTTTGCATGGGCAGGCACTGGGAATCGAACCCGGGTCTTCAGGCATGGCAGGTAAGAACTCTGCCACTGAGCCACCATCACACTGTCCAAGATCTATTTTTAACACTAATATATACCGCTGAAACAAATACACCAAAACATCACCTGTAGGAGGCGGCCCTCCAGTGCCTCCCCCGGGGTTGGAGGGAAGAGGGTGGAGGTGGGCAGGGAGGGGCGGGGCCTCTGGGAGAGTCACCTGTGTGCTGCTGCTGGAGTCGCTCTGCAGGCGGATGTTCTGCCTGCCGGAACTGCAGCTCTGGGAGGACTGGGAGAGAAATGAGCAAGGGAGTGAGCAGATGAGGCTGCATCCTGGCTCAGGGACCCTGCCCTTAGCTCGGGAGGGAGAGCTGGGACGCTGAGCCAGGAAGTCTGTGATGTCTTTGTCCTTGATTTGAGTAAGCCCCCTTCCTGGGTCTCTGCTCCCTCTCTGCAGAACAAAAGCATGCAGCCTTTCACAGCTCCTCGGGGTCTCTTCATAAGACTGGACCCCCACTCCCACCCCTGCAACTAGAGTACTCCACCTTTAACTGCTGTGTACCCGAGACTTCCAGCTAATATTTTAGTTCAAATTAGAATAACTGGTAGCTTTAGTAGCCCAATTCTTCAGATAATCCTTACATACACATTTTCGCCCTCTAATTTGGGAGTACCTGCTCTTGCTGTCACTAGGCTTGGTCGTGTGATTTGGTTTGGCCAGTGGGATATTAGCAAATTGAATGCAAACAGAGGCTTGAAACATGCTCGTTCATTTCTGTTTTCTCTCTTTCTCATCTGTTTTTATGAAGACAGGCTCAGATTAGCCTACTAGAGGATGACACACGTGGAGCAGAGCAGAGCCAGCCACCCTGGACACCTGGGATTCTATCCCAGATCAACCAAGCCATTTGGTTGGTTTGCTGCTGGCAGCACACCCAAGAGGGAGCCCCACCCAGCCGAGCTGATCCAGGGACTCACAAGCGAAAATGAATGTTTATTCTTGGAAGCCACTGGCTTTTGGCACTTGCTTGTTATGCAGTAATGCTTCAGTCCTTGGTGACTGATACATTACTGGTGAAGAGAATTAACTTTTTTTCCGAGGACCTCCTTCGGCTGCTAAACTGGAGTCTCTTTGAGGGCAGACACATCTGCTTTGGTCATTGGCGCATCCCTGACACAGAGCACGTAGTAGGCACTCAATAAACATTTGCTGAATAAACAAAAGTCAGGCACTGTGCTAGGTGCTTTACATACACTGTCTCATCGGAGCTGCACACGGCCCTCCATCCACATGATTATTCCTGTCTTATAGAGGAGGAAGCTGAAGCCCAGAAGTAAAGTGCTTGCCCAAAGCCCCAGATCTAGGAAAATGGTGTCACTGGAGTTTGATTGAAAAGTTACCTCGCGCCCAAAGCTAGGGGTGAGACCCTGTCCCA